>JAAAYG020022146.1:3106-16267 GCA_009936455.2 Tomocerus minor | reverse complement strand
CAATACTGGGAATAGTTACTCATTCGTGTAAAAATAATATACCTATGCAAAACAATGCCTGTGAGTGATCAGAAACTTTATTGCACAAACTTATAATACACAGCTAACCAAATATGTCATGTAACTTGTACTTTAGATTGTGCCATGTACTATACTTGTATGAAATAACAGCCAACAAGTTGCTTTTCAGAAATAATTTTGCAAGAAATCTAATTATCGGAACAAATTCTACCCGTATTGACGCATCTCGCTGTCAATTTTAATATTTTATCAGAAAAATACCTTTTGCTAGCTGTATTTTGGATTGTGCCAAACATAAATTCAGTATATCTGTGCTACTTTGTACTGTTTGCACACTATACATCTAACATAAAATCAAAAAGTATTTCGACCTCTATTTTTGTTAGCATACACATATAACATAATATTAACTAATACGATAGTTCCCACTTCTAACAAATGGTTAAATATCTCACTTTATTCATATAGGTACAAGCTAAAAAGTATCATTTTGCCCATAATTAAGAAAAATGCTAAAATTGTGATATGATGATACAGAGATGTAACATGTTAATTACATTTGTTTCATTACTAATATTTGTTCTACGTTTCTTATTACTGTGTCGAAATGGCAAACCTGAAATGTTAGGTCAGTGACTAATAAAGTCGTATACATATAATGTAAGAGATAATTGTCTCACAAAATAATGCAATTATCTCAAAATTGATTCGCATGCATTAATTATGAAATGGACAATACAATTCTGATATAATACTTAGCTACAGATAGGTCATCTACCAGCGAAACCTAATTTTAACGAAATTATATACTTCTAATGATTTTTAATAAAATAAGTCGTGTGCAATAAAACTTAGGTAGGTACCTAGTCTTTCTACCGAACTGTACGTTTAGGTAATACAGCCAATAAAAATTGAGGCCAATATTTAATACATTTTAATACTTAACACAACTATTAAGATCCTGAAAATTTAAAATTATCCGTAGGGGAGTTTTGTTCCGATTCTTCAATATGAAGGGTAAAGTGAAATGAAAATGGATAGAAATTTGCCGTTTTCAAAAGAGTATATTATGTTAATAACAGAAATTTTATATTGCCAATGAAAAGATGTCACACTATCATTGCAAAATCATTTAAGGCGACGATTTATTACTGTTAATTTATTTTGTCTTCCGTGCATTTGCACCAACGACTCTTTTAAAACATCACGTTTACAGATTAATTTATTTAACGATTACTTTATATTATTCTGTTGAACGTATTTAGGTGAGGTTTTACGGTATGAGGCCACAATGATATATTTTATTATCTTTTGTCATACAAAGAAAACTTGTTCCGTAAGATTGATTCAAAAGTTGTTGGGTCTTGAATTGACAATGAGTTGACAATGCCAATGATTTGGCCGGCTACAAGTTACAAATTATTGCAATTTCTATTATCGTACTAATCGGATTGCGATTAAGTTCTATATCTTTACTAAAACGTAAATAGGGAATTAGTTAACAATATTTATATACACAGTATAATTTTTTTGAAGTCGATAGAGATTTAGACAGAGCCATCACGATGTACTAAAGTAAATCTATTTTTTAAATTAAAAATTCTTAAATAACAAGTAAAATCATATTGAAATATTTTAATTAATTGCATTATATTGGAGTGAGAGGAGCAGCAATTTAAAACACTTAAAGCTCTTTGTAATCTCTAACAGCAAGAATGTTGTTCTAACAGTAAGCAAATACACTGATCAAGTGAATTATCCGAAGATAGAAAGTAATTGTGGTAATTTGTAAGTATAAAACATAAGGTAATGGCTAAAAAAACCGTGATAAAGATAAACTATTCATTTCCAAACAGATTATTTTTTGTTTTGCGTTCTGATGTTTGTCAACGACTCAGATGCGGAATTTTTTCTTTAGCATTCATCCACATCGACAAAGTATTCTAGTTCTATTACCACCAATTAATATTGACAGGTATCGTATCTTAAGTATTTGACCACAATCAATAAATACAATAATATTATTACAAATAGTTTATCCGTCCATAATTCTTGTAACATTATTTGTATGCTATTAGTCGTGCATAATTTATTTATTAGCGTTCAAGTACAAGGAATTAACAGTTAATGACAACACTAGAACTATTAAACGAGTTTGTTTGCAGCCAATATCCCTTAAATAAGATCCGTAGTACTTCATTATTGCGTGTTAGATAAATAATTAGTCCCTTAATTGCAGAGAATAAACAAAACGACTTATTAGTAAATTATAAATAACATGAAAGACATGAGTCAAATCGCACTGTAACTTTACAATAACATCTTTGCAGTTTGCAAGTTAATCTCTGAGCCTAACTGCGTCAGAGTTCTCAGAGCCCTACTGTATTTCATAAAACAGTCGCCATACGTTTCATTTACATCTTTATTTTATTAATATTGCCTACACGCAACATGAAAAGGAAAGGACGTCACATCATGAGTTATATATTACATCGAAAAGATAGGCCGCTAATGCCAGATGATACATTGGAATCAACGCATCGGCTACTGTTACATGAAATACAATTTCAACCGATAAGGATAATGTACTCTTTAAGATTTCAAAATGATGGAGTACATGCCGTTACGGATCTTTGCAATGGTAAACTCATCCACAATTTAATACAGAATAAAAGGAATTTCCACCTCCTTTGGGGGGTGAAAACTTTTGGAGCAGATTTGCTTACTCTGCAATCGTCTTTGTTTGAATTATTCATCAGGGTCTGATGCATGCAGTTACTTCTGCCCAGCAGTATATTGAAGTCCCTGTCAGCGAAGATTTTTTAAACATTTTTTTGAGTTCTTCTACTAACTTCACTAATTGATTCGTAACTACAATAATATCACTATAAACCATAACTATAGGTAGGTACCTAGTTTGCTCGTACGCATATTATGTTATATAGATAATATAACATAGGTAGGTAATTCATGATTTCATACCAGACTAAACCTACACACTAACGTTCAGAACTTAATTGTAATTAGTATACAATATGGTAGGGTAACAAAATCAATGTCACGCCTTGATCTTCATATAATTAAGCAACAGACACAAACACATTTCTATACATGACGATGTACGCTTTGGTACACTCAAGTTGTTACACTATTTTATGTAATAAAACGTAGCCAACATACTGCTAACTGGAAGTACAACTGTTACTATAATTTTAAATTAAAGAAAATTAACTTCTGAACATAATTCACTATTATTACATAGATGCACTTCTGTAAAATTTAAGGCCTTAGAATAAGTACCAGATTTTAAATATTTAAAACTAATAATAAAATAATAGCTTTAACTGTTTTAAATTCAAACTCTACAATTCAAAACTAATTAAATTTCTCTAGGCTTGAAAATCCCTATTTCAAATTTCTGACAATGAAGACCAAGGCCCTAATGACATCATTTAATAATGCCACTCTACACTATACTATTTAATTATTGACATGAATACTTAATTAAATTTACTAGTTCTTGTAGTAAGGACGTTTTGTATTTATTATGTATTTATTGGTCTGTGGATTTTATGATTTTTGGTAACACTAAATTACCGTATTATTTTGATTCGTTATTTAAAAAAAACTAAAATAATACCACGCAAGGTAATCAAACATTTCATGACTTGTACTCATTCGATCCCAACCGGGTATGCTTTTGCAAAATGCAAAAACAATGATGTGGAATGGAATGGCCTATCTTACTCATCTTAAATCGAGACTTGGAGGAAGGCGGCGCTTATTTATAGGGGCTCTTTCTGAGCAACAGAACTAATGGCCTCCACAATATTAGGAAGTTCCTATGGGTTAATTATCTTATCAACGCTGTGAAAAAGAGTTTATTTATTGCATTATATACCTTTAGCCAAACGCAGCCTTAGCATAGTCATTCTCAATATTTATTGTTTTCTCTTTTACAGTTTACTTGACATTTTTCTATTGAATACACTCACGAAACAGCTAAATTGGGAAAAATCAATCAGGCTCGTTCAACATCTTTGGCCACGAATGAGATACAAAAGCCACTTCATACTAATTAATTTTAATAGTTGTTATACCATCTGTTCAAAAATACGAAGTTGAACTATGAAGTTGCATGCACGAACGTATGCAGCCATATTAAGGTAAACATTGTGTGCATTACGTTAATCACCAATGAACAGAGATGATTTTCACAGAGTTACCCACACACAATTACTCGTCTATCAAATCAAGCCTATTCCTACTAATTCTAACACAGCTTCTCATTGTACAAAAAAATCTTTTACATAAAAAGCATTTTATTTATTTTCTATATCTATATAACGGAACGCTATTGAATGAAAGTTACAATATTTTTTAGGAAACAAGTCATTTCCACACATGAAAACCAAATGAAAGTTTCGTTTTTTAATTGCATATGAACTACTGCGGTAGTCTACGCATTTTATTGCAATGAGCCAGCTCAAGATGTTCCTAAGAATTAGTGAAAACAGCCCCAACGGCGCTATTTTGACTACAATCTATGCAAATCGAAGATATTTACACATTTAATTGAATTATCTACCTCCTTAGTGAAATATACTACAGGTCTCTACTCTACACGACAACTGAATTACCTAGCACATATTAATTACCAATAGTATATATACCAGATCATTCAAAATCAAATGCAAGCAGTCATATCACTGCTCACTTCAGTACACAAACATTGCTGTTGCATTATATTATGAAAACTTGTGCCATAAAGCATACTACGCAAACAATATTTCTAGCTTTGAGTGTTGTATTTTCAAATATAAAAGACCACCTCATAAATGCAGCACGACAATTACATTAACTGCTGCACATTTTTTCAAACAAAAAATAAATCACCAATTCGATATTTTGGCAATCACACTGAAAAAATCCTATCCGAACAGTATAAACAATCCTACGACATTAATTACAGAACGCGTCATAAATTGTTATTTTTCTAGACAAATCTTAGTAACTACAGATAACACACTCCGGCCAGTTGAATATTTATTTTTAGCATAATATACCTAGGGCGTACGAAAATCTTAGCAGCAAAATTTGATAAGTATACATTAATGTGGAACATTTTACGTCTGTTTGCGTTTTGCGATCGATACGGTTACGTTATTTCTAAATTGACAATCTATAAGGTATATTATCATTTCTATTGCAGTTTATTAAATATTTTTTCGAATATTGCGTCAATCCAACCAAACAATTTCTATAATTGCAAATCTCCCACGAACCTTTTTTTACAGTAGAAAGCCTGGCTTTAAAATTTCCGACTCACGAGTTTAATAGAATAAAAATCTCATTTGCTTACGAAGTATTTATTTCATCTAATGTGTGATTTGAAGATGATTAGCGCTTTACCAGTTTTACGTGGCTTAATGTGTATTTTTTCTTGATATAGTGGTAGATAGCTGAAATGGCTGTTATTTCCCCAAATGTAGTTGAGCAAAGGGGCCTTAAATAAGAACTAGTACGCCAACAATTTCCATCTACGTCAATCTGGAAACGGGAGACTGGCATCAATGCAAAACGAAGGAGCGAGAGCAGCGTCCATTGATGTCTGACTTGTCGAATCGAAACTACTGGAGCTCAAATCGTCGCAACTACCGAGGCTCTGACATCCACCTAATTCAAACACAACTGTTTAAGGACAAATAATATGATAATCAACAGAGAGGGATGGTATAATCGACATTACCATAGATGTTTCATTACCAGTATCACGAGAAGTAATTGTACAGTTTTCAAGCATTGCATCGGCAAGGTTCTCTTTGATCTGCGACTCATTATTCACTGTGGCTGCGTCCGACTCACAGTATGGGTCTACTAATCGAGGTGACTGTTCTAAACTGCCTGTTTTAACATTGAAAATCTCTGTTAGCATGCGATTTAAAAAGAATTAATTGATTATTCCTACTTATTAACGCATAACTTCACAAATGAATGATTCAGGTTTAGACCATAGTTTTTTTAAATTTAACATGAGTGATATTTAATGACTTACTCCCTGAGCTTCCTTCAATGACAACAGGTAACAAGGAGGAGGACACGGGCATATTGACGGGTTTGGACTTGGCAGGTCGATTAGTAACATTAACCTCGACAGTTTCAATATCCACGACCCCAGCCTTATTTCCGGTCGATGACCTAAAATTCAAGAGCAGCTATTAATTACTCCTCTTCATGAACGACAACAACTGACAGATAAGGAACGTTATCTTATCAGACATGTAACGTGTAGGCACGAGGGAGATTGAACTTACGTGGTGGAGTTGAAAACTTTAAACGTGAACTGAGGACCCATCCACAAGCGACGATGGGGTCCGGAATGAGTTGTAATTTCTACTTGAGACAACCACCTCTCGTCCAAACTTTCATCTCCATCAGTGGCACCATGAGAATCATTGGAATTTAGAAGGAGATCTCCTGAATTAGAATTGCTACTTCCACTACTCCCCGCAAGTAGAATCACATTATTGGGCTGAAGTGGCGGTTGCAAATCCTTAGAAAATGTTGGCTTTGTGAAATTCCATTGAGCTCGTGCATGAACAGATAACTCAATCAATGCATCATCTGAAATCTTATCCTTTGGCGTACCTGTCAAAACCATTTTATTATTGCCCCAACAATTAAATTAATCTCCTGGAGAGGAGACACGTAGATTTTCGTGCATGTGGATTGAGGATTAATATTTTCAGTTTTAGATGCTACCTGTGGAAGGTCCAGGTTCTAGGCAGTATTCGATGAGATTTCCATGGCATGTCATGACAAAAAGAGCATCGACAGGAGACTTTTTTCTCTTATCACAGGGTGGAACGATAGGGGGACTGCTGGCGAGCCATCCGTGGGGGGCCTCGAACATAGAAACAACGTGCGTCCGCTCCTCGTGGGCAATTAAACTTTTGGACTTGCCAGTGGGGGGTGAACTTTTGGGGGAGGATGATATATTAATGAAGCTCTGTCTGAGTTGAGCCAGAGGAACGACGAGGACGGGGTGCGGGAACGGAGGAACTCGAGGGTTGGGGTAGGGTGAACTGATGTGGTAGAGATCGTAGGACTTCCCACTGCTCATCGTATTGGTGGTGGAGCCCGGACAGAAGGTCAAGATAGGACTGTTTCTCCCCGAGGTGGGCGTGTCGTCCAGACCGGCCGTTCTGTGGAAGCGACTCAGTCTGTTCACGACTCTGTGGGATGTGTGGGTGCGGACGCTGATGGCCCCGCCGTAGGGCGTGATGGGGAAGAGGTGAGTCGTGCCGCGGTACGTGCTCACCGCCACCCACCGGGAGTCGGGGGCAAACGAGATATTTTGCACTTTCGCCCCCGTGTCGCCCCGGTGCAGAACATACAAGTGGTGGACGGCCCCCATGGAGGAGCCCAGTGGGTGGGGGTGGATCCGGAACACGTGGAAGTCGTGCCCCTCCTTGTCCGCCGTGACCAGCAGCAGCCCCGAGGGGTCGAAGCTCATCGCTAACACCGGGTGGTTCATGTGGGCCACGAAGTGGGCGACGGTGGCAGAATGCGTCGACCCCGCCGCGGCCTCGTTCAGCGAGAAGTCGCCCGCCTTTATCTCGGCCAAGTTGATGATGGTGACGATGCCCGGCTCGGAGGTGGACACGGCGAAGGTGTCGGGGTTGACGGGGACGCGGTGGCCGGTGATGCTGTTGGCCACGCTCTCCCCCAGCCCCTTCAGCCCCTTTGTCAAACTCTTGGCGGCGTAGAGGACTGTGGCGGTGTAGGAGGGCGTGCCGGCCAATTCCACGCCCCCCGCCGACTGGAACAGGGGCAGGACCTTGCGTTCCGTGTAGGCAAGCCACGAGGAGCCCAGGGCGATGGGGTTGACGGCAGGCGTGATCGTGGCGCTCCCCAGAGATGATATGGTCACTTTCGTCTCGAATTTGCAGGGGTCGATGATGAGGATTTTGTCAAGAAAAGTCACGATTACAGCTATGGAATTGGCCAACACATCACAGACGGGATGAATAAATTTAGTACTTTTCAGCGTTTCGCCACTTCTCATCGAAATGAAAAGCAAGTGATTAGGACAACTGGGTGAACTAGAGCCTTCGCAGATGGCAACAATGGGTCGAGCAGCCCGAAACTGGTCTTTCTCCGAGTCCATAGGATTAGGAAGCAGTTGGAAGAAGCGGACTGAGGAGCGTCTCCACGACAAAACTTCTTGGGCCTCCCCGTTCATAGGAATGGCCCACATTTGAACTCCAGAATGGTAGCCAAGAGTGAGCAACAATGGGGCGGGGTGGTGCTGGCCCGAATCCCCGCCACCGTTCGACGACTCCATTCCAAACTTGAGATCATAGTTTTTACACAGCTCAAACTTCGTCCACGATATGCTGTTCTCTTTGTCTTCATTGCTGGAGTAAGGCTGCGGACAGAAACACAAATTATTACGATCATGTCATCATCATCATCACATCTCTGAACAAGAAACCCCTATCCTGCATCTCTAACTGCAGATTGTGGCTGGGCTACCTAGTTACTTAACTGCACTTGATGCACTACTCCTCTGTCCCGTCCTCCTATATGCACTCTACGCGCATTTAGTACATAGCTACAAACTCATTACGTCTAGTTATGATGGCAATTACGTCACATAATTGCCAAAGCTGATACAATGCACATTATTAACTACGCATTCATAAACTAAATGTAAACATACAATGTAGAATATTGATTAGAGCGTCATCCCAGATAAATATATTATAGGCTTACAATATTTTATCACTTGTTTTCTACGTTCTGACCTCCAACTAATGACTTATTTTAACAATTGCTAAACTTGTTGTCCCAACAATCATTTCAAATGTATTCAATAATTGGGGATTTACAGTTACATTTGACATTGATAATGCAACCAAATATTCTTGTAAAGAAACTCACATATGTCGTCTATATGTTTTAAACCTATGATACAGCACATAACAATTGCCACACGGACACTGCTGCTATTGTTCCTATTTAAAAAAAATGGTTTTTGTTAACCTAATTAAATTAACTCATTTTTTTGTTACACACAATACAACGCCCGTCCGTGTCAATAAAAATCAGACAAAGCAGTTTATGACAACACCTGATTATTATATTTATTTTCTAGAATTTTGTTTTCTTAATTATGAATGTTATTGAGAAATTAAAAATGAGATTGAGTACACACCTGTGTAACAAGTCCCACCTCATTGATGAGCCCAGCCACACTTTCCATAAGTGTCTTCTCGGATACCGTTTGAGGTCTAATGACATTTCCAGCCACTCTGGTCATCCCTGTGCGAAGGCTGTCTGCTGACATAGTACAACTGGAACCGTGTCAACTAAATAGTCCGCCACCAACCTCCTCTTTACAACTTGCCCTTCCACTCCCCACAACGAATGTACACTGTCAACTATCACAATGGGATTTGAATTATAGTCTGAAGGCAATTGAAAGAAGAATCTGCTAATTGAAACAAGTGAGAAAGGAGCTCGAGTTAAGTGATTGAGAACTTGAACTGGAAGTGGAAACACGCCTCTAAAAATTACACACTACTAATGAACAACAGAAAACAGCTGACTGGTGGGGCCACAAACCTGGTCCTTCTTCTAATGTCTAATAACAAAATACTTAAAACAAGTTACGGTAACAAAAGGATTAGTTAACGTACATACTACAAGTCCCTTATTTCTGAAATAATTTTACTTTTTGAAGGCAAATTATTTTTTAAATTATATTTTATAGGATAATAATATAGGCGATGAAGATGATAAAGAAGGATTTAGCGTTCCTTCCTCAAGTTTGTTTTCAATTCATCCTATTAAAATTTTCTATTCGTAATAATAAAAACAAAACAAATGTCTAAAATTCTCTACAATTATACAATGTAATAATGGAACACAATAGTGAATTCTATTCTGTTAGTGACTGTTGTTGATATGAGGAACGTCGTAGATAGTAAATACAAAGAGCTGCTTGAATTGAAACTTTCAGATGATCCTAATACATTATTGGTTAGTTTAAGTCCTATCAGTAAATAACAAGTAAGTAAGGAGTACTAGCAGTCGTATTTAGTAGTAGTTTACGTGTGTCTCTATCTCTGCTATGTGAAGTTTGATGTAGTCTGTCTGTGTCCAACGAGTGAACTGAGTCCTGCCTCGTATTATTTATCCCTGCTGATCCTTGTGACGATATACTTATCATATGAAGTGGCCACTATATCTATATCTACACTCTTTATCACATATAATGCTTATATTGCATATTCCAATGCAATGTATGTATCCATTGTCATTAGATTTTGCACTGTTCGACTTATTCGTAAACTCGTAATAAAGTTACTACCATCTCTCTGTTTCTGTTATCAACCTACAAAATATATATGTATACTGTATATCTACTATGTACATATATATACATATATGCATATATATATATACATACATAACATAAAACCCAGTAGTAGTGTATCATAGGTTTTTGTATTCCACTCCACATGGAGTTCTCAGCCGCGGCGACTAGCCTCTTTTAGACCAAATTCGTCAGCCGTCGCCGCCGGGTGAAAAAACGGCGCGGCTGTAGCCACTATGCACTATCAGCAAAAACGACTGCTACTGCGAAAATTTTGTTAAATAGAGCAAGCTTCAAATGCATTAAAATTCACTTGAATATATATTTTCACTTCAAATTCAATCGTTTCGATGAAAAATGGGACTTCCTTTCCAGCAGCAGTCTCTATATTCTATGGCTTTGACTCAACGTGTAGTGGGCTGTACATGATTTTATTATAATATGAATTTCGTTACCAGAGGTGGGATATTTATTGTTATGATGTAACGGATATGGTTTAAAGTGTTTGGATTTTGATGGAATTCGTCATGGAATGGGTGAATTACAAGGGCGTATTGATTCGTCTTGGAACTGATCGCTGTAGGCTGAAAGTACCTAGGAAATAGTATTGCATAGGTTTATATTGTTTGGAATTGTTCAGGAAAGGTTTAATTCCTTTTGGGTTGCTGTGTGTAAAAGACAGAATGTAGGAATTGCATATGCATAGACATAGGCATGCTTGTATAAAAGTACCATATACTACTAATATGCATGTTGAGTAGTAAATGCTACTGTTAAAATACTTTTCGTTATGTATGATATTTTGTGTTATGGCTATACTATTATGATGTTCTGATATTCCTATAATAGTGGTCCGTAGATCTGTTGGCCGTAAATCATACGAATCATTACCATTCGACGATTTATGTTTATTTGTTTCATTTTACTCATCACTTTGTAGTTGTGTAATGTAGTCAGTAACAATTAAGGTATCTTTGGATGATAGATATACAGCATTTTATCAAGATTTATCACATTTTCTTCTATGGTTGATATTTATAAGGCATCTAAATAGGATATATGCATATCATTCGATGTGATTTTTATGCCGTGGTATATTAGTTTTAGAAATATCAGAAAGTCATAATAATGTAGCCATAACACAAAATATTATACATAATGAAAAGAATTTAAACAGCAGTATTTACTTTTCAGCATTCATAATAGTAGTATATGGTACTATTATACAAGAATGCCTACTATGTCTATGCATATGTAATTCTCACATTCTATCTTTCACACACAACAACCCCAAAGAAACTAAACATTTCCAGAACAATTCCAAACAATGTAAACCTACGAAATAATATTTCTCAGGTTCTTTCAGTCTACAGCGATAATCAGTCCCAAGATGAATCACGTGCCCTTGTAATTCACCCATTCCATGATGAATTTCATCAAAATCCGAACACTTTAAAATTAAGACTTTTGTAATTATGGTCTAACTATATAACAATACGAAAAAAATGTGTCCCAAAGTTATCGCAAAATAAGAGTACTGTTTTCAATTAACCTTAAAGCCTTATGCTCCCTAAATGAACTTCCTGGCTACGTCCTCGTGCTAATTATCGTGAACATTTTTTTAATCAAATTCACGCTTGACGAAATAATACTGTTTGGATTAGGTATTATTATTATTTAGGTATCCACCTACTAATGTCTTACCAGACAAATTCAAAGGGCGACCTTAAATATTTTCATTTGAAATTCCTGCTTTCATCCTTCCAGCATGGTGATAATCGACTTTTACCATCCTAGGAATTCTTCTTTTACTTATAGTAATGTCAATGCATTCATCATATGATATATTATCACGTACATTTAAGAAAGTATCTTTCTTAAATATCGTACTTAAAGTAACTCATGAATGCATATCCACTCTCTGTATCAGCGTTGCTTGTTGTACTCTTTGACTAGGAATGCATTGGATATTTAATACTGTATCCCATGTAAAATTGATACTTGCTTTGTTCTGGTTATGGGTGGCAATAAAATGGCATGTTCTGCACAATAGACAAGTTTCTAAAAGACTGCCATTATGTCTTTACTTCAAGTGGCACCACAGTAATGGCATCTGGCATCACATTATATGTTAAAATGGGTGACGTTAAGAAACTAGTTTATGTGTCTAACACAGCTGAGTTGTCTCATAATGCACTGTCTTTATTTTGTACTATGAGACTTTTAAACGCTAGTTTGTAATTGTAAGTGCAGTAGCAGTGCAATATGCAACGTTGGACAGATATGCATATCTGTCCTATAGCAACAAACAGACATTTTGCATGTCTGTCTGTTACTTACTACCATGCCATTACTGCCACTGTCACTGCCATGTTACTGTGTTACTTCCACTATATGCATGATAGTAACGACAAAGACTAAAACGACTATAGCTATGTAATTTGTCGTGTGTACTGGTGCTAATATCGCTACCTACCAGTAGTGTTGTTCGCAAGGTCTTCCCTAGTACTCAGTAGTCCTACCGTCAATGTTCACGTGACCCTTGACTCTTCCCAAAATTAATAAAGTTGATGCAGTTGTCCAGATTAAATTACCTCCCTTGCTCTCTAAAAAAGTCTTCCCGAGTCTCTGCATAAAACTCTCTTATAAAGTCTTTCTAAACTCGTTCCAAGTCTCCCTAAGTCTTTTATTTAAGTCTTCCCTTGATAAAGTCTTTTATTTAAGTCTTCTCTTAATATTTTAAAGTCTTTTATTTA
>JAAAYG020022135.1:7688-18232 GCA_009936455.2 Tomocerus minor | reverse complement strand
CTGTTTGTCAAGGCTGGGATAAACTTCGAGGTTACAGCAAAATAAAATCCCGCGCCCAAACAGTGACATATAATGTTCCGTGTAGCTAACTCATTGTCGAAACCAAAGGAATAGATGTAGCAAGAAAAGGACGGGAATGAACATGTCCGGCTCTTTTGCAGAAATCTGGCAGAATTAAAATTCGGAATTACATCTTTGGTCTGTAGATTGACGGATGCTCCGCCGTTGAGAAGCATCTGAGCAATTTCCCTGCCGGCATCTATCGTCGCTTTTGTCTTCTCTTTTCCGGGAACAGCAAGAGTCGGTGTTTTTTCTGGACTTTTATTCAGAGAAGAGACGGAGGGCATTGAAGTCATAGAGGTCAGAGGGGACATTTGGGGGTTGACGATGTCGACAACGTTGGATAGCTTGGCGGCGTAGTGGAGGGCGCTCTCTCCTTTGTTCGTCACCGAATTGATGTACATGCTCACGTCCGCGTCCCCGCGGTCCTTTTGAATTGACTGTAGCAACTCCTTCACCACGCGCACGTGGCCGTGGCGACAAGCCAAATGTAACGGAGTTTCGCCATCCTGCCATTTCCATAAAATACATTAACATCCTTCCTAAAATTTTGTCAGTTTTCTTTCATTTGCTGCTTACTATGTCTAAGTAATTAAGCAGAACACAGAATTCTCTGAACATCTCTACTATTCCTTTAGTAGACTAATATTTAAATTTAGTGTTCCTTTTTTTCTCTTTTATTTTCATCAATTTAATTCGTCCAAAATAACTGAAGACTATCAATTGGCCTTTCTTCATGCCAAGGTCATTTGTATCTTTCCAAAATTAATTACCATTTATTTGTAATCTTACACATGGCCAATATGTTTGGTTTCTGTACAAGAAATTCATTGCATGGAACCAAATCGGCGAAAATAATGGTGGGAGGCCGCTATTGGAAAGATAACAGCTTACAAAGTAAATGGGTTTATACAGCAGGTGATGAAAAATTTGCGTTCGGACGAAAAGAGACAAGAAGTGCTAAACTTTTCTTAGAGTCGGGATCCCCAGCTAGCCATTGCATTGTGATTTACATAATGTATGTTTGCGATGTATCACTATTATCTTAGATAAGGAGATAGGGCATTATAAATGCAAATGTATTACTTTAGATCTTTGGGAGACGTCGGCTCCGTCTTGAAGAATTAATTTGATAATTCTGAGTCGTCCATGACGAGCGGCAATGTGGAGAGGAGTTTCACCATTCTCCATCGTGATATTTGGATCGGCTCCGGACTTGAGCAACATTTGGGCGCATTTGTCACCATCGTCGACTCGAGCTGCGATGTGCAACGGCGTCTCTTGCGCTTTCCCTCCTACAAAGCAACATCCGTCGTCAAAATACAGTTGACTGTCACTCACTTCCAGTAGCAAACCACTCTTTCACATTTAAGAACTCTCATATGCCAATCAAAGGACCATATTCTGTTATTCAAGCCATAAGTTATAATTACATTTACTGTTTCTTATGATAATTTCGATTTAGCACCGATTCAGCATCAATTAAATAGAGTTGGATATTTAATGCAACGTCTAAAAACAGTAAAGGAAGAAGGCTGGAAACAAAATGTAAAGCTCCTGAAATGTCTTGTGAAATTAGCCTTACCTTTAATATGGACTTGAGCCCCGTAGCCAAGCAAAGTCTCCACCACATTCGGGCGCCCTGACTCCACCCCAATATGCAATGCTGTGTAGTTATCCTGTCGTGAAGAAGTTAAACCTTAATAATTAGAACTTCCTTTGTGTAAATTCTAAAATTAAAGTAATCAGAGGACTAACATTTGTGACAGCATCAACTTTCTCGCCTTTTTCCAACAATTTGCTGATCATTTGGGCATGGCCGTATCGGGCTGCTATGTGAAGACTTCTGGCGCCTCCCTAAATTATCCAATTCATAGTCAATTATATTAAAGGATGCATTTTAGTTTGCAATAACATAAATTATAGCTTATAATTATCCTTTTGTAATAGATTGATGTTTATCCTGCAACTACAAAGGGAAAACAGACCTTGTTAGGCATCTGTAAAGGGACTCCTTTCCTGAAGAGTGCCATAGCGGTCTCAGGATGTCCGTGGAGGGAGGCAATGTGCATGAGCGTGCTCCCGTCTCTCGTTCTTTCGAAGACAGAAACTTTGAACTTATCAGCGAGTAGGTCAATAATTTGTGTGTGGCCATACTGTGCGGCCAAATGTATCGGAGTGCGATCTAAAATTATAAACTCATCAATTACTACTTGTCTAGAGCATTTTCCCTCGTTAATTAGGAAAATAAATTAATCACATTGTTATTAAATATTTAGTATGCAGGATGAATCAAAAGATTTTAGTAGACCCCTACATTTAGACAATAGAGTTTTGCATCATATAAAGAACACGAATTACTTAATTACATAGCATTTTGAGAATAATTTTGAGTGTGATTCAGGAATGATTACTAGATACGTAGAGGCAGAGCACAACAACACGGTGATCAATAGAATGAACTTAGGTAATTTGATGAATAATATAATGCCAAGCATTTTAAAATAAAAATATTGGAAACGGGAACAATCCATATTGCTATCCTCACGGAAGTTGTTGAAAAACAACTTCAAGGAAAAAATTGCTCTGCAGTCATGCTCATCCAAGTGTCGTTGAATAGTAATCGGCGAGGAGAATAAGCTTAAGCCTATTTGGTGACCTTGTATATATAAAACATAATGCCAATAGAAAATAATCAGCCAGAAAAAAGAAGGTAGGTAGAGTCGCCAATTTTTTATTTTAATGGATTAATGTTCATCACAACAATGCCAATGCTATTGATAAAAAGTCAGTTATTCTCAAATTGCTAGCTACTTCCTGATAACTTTATCCTTAGATTTTATTAGTAAATATTGCATGCAATTTCCTAGGGAGCAAAGAGTACAGCATTTCCATGGATCTATATATACGTAATTGTTCATGTGCTCTTGAAGGACATTTATTTAATGGTTATTTATTACTCATGTATTTATTTGTGTACTATTTTTGTACACTTTAATTGCATTTGAACTCAGGAGTGTTGCATAGCAGCAAATGCTGATACTGAAAAGACGAAGAGCATATTGAAAATTGCTTATGGCATTTCTGCAATGTTATTCCCGAAGCGAGTCTATTTTAATAAGTTACCTACTTGAGAAAAATCGACAAATCCATCGATAATCACTATACTTATTACCCCAGAATTTTTCTTATTTTACAACATTTAAAATTTATATAACGTATTTGTGAAATATTTTCAGAATATTAATGGAATTTGTTGTATGTAAAGTCATCCTACAAATTCGTATCCATGTAATATATTAATAATAAATACAATAGCCTAACCTACAGTAAAAATTTTCTGACCGACAGGTAAAAGCGGTGAAAAGGGACAAACGACCCCGAAAATCTTATTTAATTGATTTGGATTTGAATGACACGGGTTTATTATATATTTTAGTAAAGCGTGGACATGCAATCTTCAGCCATTTAAATTTCTGACTATTGTCTGGTCAGTTGCAATGAGAGTTATTTATAACAATAACTTCCATTAAAACATTCATTGACAGAGAAAATTTGGCTCTTTTACGTTAAATTCTAAATAACACGATATAACAATTGCTGTTTTACAGTTGTCCAATTTTTATCAGGAGAAAAATGATGAGCCCGTGTAATGGGAAGAGCTCATTTTGATTACGTAGAAAATTATTTACAATGGCTTGAATAGATCTAGGAAATGCATTTCAGAATACTGCATTGTAAATATTGTAATTACATTCTCTGCTATAAACCTTTGATGTGACTGCCTCATTTCGTATTAATTCAGGAAAGTATCCAACATTAGTGTTTACTTGATTAGCAAGTTTATAATAGTAAAGAAAATAATATTTTATGTCTCAAACATTCGTCATTAAAATATTATTTTAGATTATGCTATGCTTTGCAAAATGTGCAAGCTATATACCTATTTAATAAATAGCTGCAACCGAATTTTGTTTGAGAGCAGCGGTGAATATAATATGGGAGGAGAAGGGCGAGATTAGCTAATAGCATAACTCTATTAGAGACAAACCTCTCAACTAACTATTTATTAACAGTAAATGTAATATGTAGTAGAATGCCAAAGAGAATTTTAGTTGTTTGCGTGCCCACTGAAATTGTGTCAAGGCTCAACGTGCTCAAGTTTTTCATGAACTTTCTTATTCTCTCCAGCAGTAAAACGTTTTGGGATGGGGAGCGACTCCAATGCAATTCATTGCAGTAAAGGCTGAAGTCTGTTGTATGCCTGTCTACCGAAAGCTGTATATTTATAAATAAATCCCTTATCGGTACCCTCTAAAAAGATTGTGATTCCATGAGAAATTTAAAGATCATTTAGAAAATCAGAGTTAATGGGATGCATTCCTGCACTAAAGCTTAAACTAATTGCTGAGTCCACCTCATAATTCGTGGAGAAGGTTAACTTATGAAAATAATAATACTTCGACTAAAGTGCATTAATTGGCTCCCTAAATGTTACTATGTCGTTTGACCTCCGTCGAGACTGAAAGGCCACCATTTTGCAACTTAACTTAGCAGTCGCATTATTAATCGTCAAATAGTACGTGACAAATCAGTGCCACAAAAATCTGATTGAAATATAGGCAAAAATATGTACTAGCTATGAAATCATGACTAACGCGGCTACTTAACTGGAGGAAGGGAGCAGGATTTGTGCGAGCCAACGTTACATACACGCTGTAGCATCATAAACTCTACTTGCTTAAACTACCATTAAATGGCAATTATTGCTTCTTTTCTTAGGAAGTATCCAGGATGTCAGAAAGAGATAAAGGACAAATTAGTAGAATTCGGGTTAATGTCCCTTTTTGCCTCTTATCTTTATGAGGACTGAAATAATAAAGTGAGGAAGAACCAACGGAGATTGGCTAGCCATCACATGTGCAGTGTTGACATTCGCAGTTGAGAATCAACTTATAGACACAAAGCTACAACAACAAGTCTCGTTAAAATCCACGTCGTGACGAATAGTGGACAATTAAGAGCCACGCAAACAGGATTATTAGCCCAAAAAAGGAGCCCTGCAGCTGACTATAAGAAAAGACATCGCTACCCACTCTCGACACTCTAGCTCGCCTCATTCTAAATTCTAAACGTTCCCTGTATGCTCTAGTGGTTTACAGTTGCGTGTCATTAAAAGTTAGGTTCCAGTCACTCAGTTGCACCTACATAATAATGTGTGTGCCTCTAACATGTTTATCGCACCATTAGCTCGTCTCTAGCTAAATAAGATTATAAATACGAGTGGATTATTCGACAGCAGTCGGGAATGTATACAAAAGGATTTTTCATACTTCTAAAATGACCAACTGCTTGACGCTAAGGATTTTTCACAAATCCGTACCTATTTCAATTTCATATTGAATCGAAAAATTAAAGTCATTCAAGCATAAAAGGAATCTAGTTGATTTACTGCAGATGATTCATGATTATTTGTTTCATTTTCCCTGGAAGAATCCTTACAGAATACAGTTGTAGTTGTTTAATCAATCTCGATTCTAATTATATAATTACAAACAATCCTTCATCGATTCTCTTACGCTACTAGCTACTATCAAAACAAACTATTCCTAACAATAGGCACAATATGCATCCCTCTGAATTTCGTTTCCTATTGAGCGTGAGGCATTGTATTCAATTCATTGTATAAACAATAGTTATTGTCAAAATTTGTGTATCAACTCCATATCTACCTGGTAAAGTTTGATTAGTTACCTACTACAGCATAAAAACGCTTCTGTAAATTTAGTCGTTATTTTTATAAGATTTTAAAATGGAATTTACCTTCTTTATCGGCCATGTTAGGATTAGCTTTACAAAGAAAAAAGAACTTGACAAGACTTTCATCGCCCTGAGCCGAGGCGATATGCAGAGGCGTTTGGTGTTCTCCCTGTATAAATCAAGTGAAATAAATATAATATTTACTCTTTAGTTGTCTGTAACTTGTTATATTAGATCCAGTCAACTATTTATTATTGGACATCAAATCTTTCAGACTATAGGAAGTTTAGGAAGGCACACATTTTCTGCTCAGTAATTACTTTTCCGAAATATCAATTCCAAGGCTGAAGTGACTGACAAATATTTTTTCTTATTCATCAGTGTCTTAGCATAATATCTCACAGGCATTATATCACATAAGCAGAAGCATGAATATAGTTTTTTTTAAACTTCGCATGTATTATAATATTTTAAAATCAGTTAGCTTTTTCTCTACAGTTCTGAAAACTTGGCTTGTAAAGCATTGTCGGCAGGACTCGTTGTTTAGCTGAAGTCAATTTGACCAAAAAATTATTTCTAATGTCCATTAAATGGCAGAAGTGCCACTCTTTAGTTGTCTGTACTAACTTTGCAGCTAACGGAATAGGACTTACATTTATAGAGTCCACATTGGCACTGGCATCTACAAAAATCCGCGAAATTTCAAGGTCCCGTTTCCGGACGGCCATATGCAAAGCTGTGTCTTTGTGAGGACCGGACTGAACTCGCATCTGCTCGTGGGCTAAATTGCTCAGAAGCTCTTGACATGCTCCCCGGGAACCACCATTCAGGGCAATGAACAAAGGAATGTCTCCGTCCTAATTAGTGAATTAATAGACATACAGCTCGATTAAGAGTAGTTTTTTATAATGCGAGGGGGCATGGACAAATAGTTTTACTTATTGAAGTCGTTTAGAACAAGAAGTGAAATGAAAATGTCCACATAGCTGATGAACCAATTTACTTACGCTATCTTTCTGGAGCCTGGCTTCCTTAGGGGCCACAGATAGTAAGGCCTTTAATATTGAAGTACTGTTCCCACTAGGCCGAGCACACGCTAAATGCAATGCATTCTGCTTCTTGGGCTGTAAATTTATGATTTCCATTTATTTTAGTTTACATAATAAACAATTTTTTTCTTTTTATGAAGGAGAATTGCCTATTGGGTTACATTCAAATATTGTAAAGCATATATTACACTTACAGTTATAATTCATGGTTGTCTTATTAGAATGAAACAGAAGTATAGGAATTAGATTAATAGGATTGACTCAACACAAATGACACTAATTTATATCTTCAGCAAATTAGAATTATTCGTCAGAGTCTATTTCATAAACCAGTGGCTAGTGCTTCAATGTATTGCTTCTTGGGCTGTAAATTTAAGATCGCCATTTGATCGTGATTTATGGGCAGTGACTACAAAATAACATGCCTAACTCTTTGGCATTAATTCAAACGAAAGTCAAATATAAGAGATAACAACATTTAAGAACAAAATAAAATCGATGATGGACAGGGGAATTGCAGTCATCGAATACGTTCACGTTTTACAGAATTCCGTAGCAATTTCAAACAACGAAATATTGATGCATGACTTACTTCGGTGAGGAGGGTCACGTCCGCTTTTTTGAAAACCAGGAAACGGATTGTCTCATCTCGGGCAAAGAGAGAAGCTATGTGTAGTGGCGTCAGACTTTCCTAAAATTGAGCACAAATAGAATGGATGGTAATTAATTCCACCTTAAAAATAAGGAATCTGACATAAATCCTAATATCCACTATAACGGAATGATCATAAACACAGAGGAAAGAAGATGATTCCATAAATATGGAACTTAAACATATTATAGTAGTTTGTTGCAACATTAAATATAAGTGTGCAATAGTAATCAATCAGTATGGAAATCATTTTCTTAGCATCATTCACATATGTTTTCTTGAAAACATTATATAGTCCAGGGTTTAGTTATGCCGATGAGGAGAGTGGAAAATATAATGCAAATGATGACTTTAACGAAAAGAAAAATTTCAATTGCACAAATAAATGAAGTTTTTTCCGCATGCAATTACGGTTAAATATTTAGCAATAATTTCGTAATCGCGATAATTAATTTTCATTTGGTATGTTTGATCATCTATCTGAAGAGCTAAGCCAACTGTTGTTGGTAGTTCCACAACCTCAATAGCGTCCATACAGGCAAATTAAAATATTACTTCTTCCTCTCCCACTTTCCTACTCCGAATTCACTCATTCGTCTTCAATGTGCACTGGACAGGGACTGACAGGTAACATTATAAAATTAGTTATGGGACAGAAACGCAGCATTTACTTAATAAAAATATGTCAAAACTATTTTTCCTTTCGACTCGAATATGAGAAAACAATAAGGGCCCTGACAAAATACACTGCTTTCGACAGCCAGGTTAGGTTAGCGTTACACCCGAAAGTCTCAAAGCGGTGAAGCGGTGTATTTTGTCAGGACCCAACAATAATGTGCATAATTGCCATAGTATATGGCATTCGAAAAGTTGTGGCTTTCGTTTCTTTTTAAACTAGGGGCGCAGCATGAGAAATGGTTTTTACTAGGCTTGAAGAGAATGTGCTGCGGTGGTGGAAGCGGTAGCCATCCAATTTTGACGCGAAGAAGCTGAAGGTTTTGTGTTGCCACTGTTGCGTTGGCACCGTTACCTATATATTATTATGATGGTGCTATTTTGGACTGGAGTAATTTGGCTTCTGCATTTCAGCAGGTTTCTTTGCAGATTGCACGATATTGCAAAAATGAGCAGGGAGGATTGGAAAGAAAAAGTACACTAGCAGGCAGAAGAAACGTGCATCTCCAGATACCATTACTATCATTACATACAAGTACTTAATAGTACAAAATACCTAATTACGTAGGTACTATTTATGATATTACATAATAATGTACATTGTGTATCTGTATTGGGTACTATTTGTTTATTTTACATGTTATTGTAAAATCAATAAAATAAAATTTAAACATTATAATATCAGGAATAATTATTATCACATACTTAATTATATGCATATGGAATGATTTCCCTATTTCATCAAGGAATCTGAACTCTCTTCGAGTGATTACTAACGATTTTAATAGCGTCGTTTCTAATATTATTACTCCAAAATGTAGCAGGAATTCCATATAATAAAGTAGTAATAATGCAGTTTTACTATGTGTAGCTCCATTCAGCAGAGCTACCTAACTATCAAACAGATATGCAAACAGCCCTATAAAGATCATAGATTGTCATAATTCGGGCTCTAACAAAAAAAAATAACTGTTGTAGCAAATTCCTTAAAGTCAGGGCTACAAGGTGTGCAGTCATAAATAATCATCAGATCGAGCAATGTTTTTGCGAGCGACCCGCGACAATTAGCAATGGTAGAAAAAACAGATTTGATTGAGTGGGAGCATGTGGCAGTAACGCGGAAGAGGAATATTATGAGAGTAACCAAAAGAATCTACAGGAATAATGTATTGGCAATAATGGCTGCAGTAATGTGCTTGCTAACGACTGGGAAATCTTACAATCAGTTGTGCAATAAATTGAGCTGCCTGTGACTTTTATTGGCCTCAATGAACTCCACAGCACTGGAATCCACTTGCATTCCATATTAATCTATTGCTGCAATAAAAAGGCACTAAGAAATGACTGAGGGAATTTACAAATGTTTATACAAGACAAAAGTAGGACGTAAAAATATTCTAAGGTTGCACAACTCCATCAATTATGACACAAGTCACAGTGTTTTCCTGGCTTAAAGCATAGCTGCTCCCACAAATACGACTCTCCCTCCATATCTCATATGTATAGTATATAAATCTCACTCGCACTCTCAGCAATAAAGAATGTAGTGAGCTGACTTTCTTTCTGACTATTGTGAAAATAACAATTGAGGAGGGGGAGTAACGAGGGTGGCACAATATCTTTTAGAGTGATTGCTGAGACAATAATTTATTTGATCCAATACGTGGCATAAAACCACTGGTCATTGATAGATGCTCACAGTTTTACAGAAAAATCAATTTCTTAACAAGTGCCACTAATATATATAAGTACCAATAATATCACTAATGATAGATCATCTTAATTTTAATTGCTACTTGAATCAGTTTAAAATACTATACGTAGTCTAATGGTTCTTTCCAGCTTTGCATAATAGTCGCCTAGTGCCCGCATTGTCTTCATAGGCATTCCTATTACGCTTTTCTTCCTTTCGCTCTTTACATCTCGGCCAAAACATGTCCAAAAGAGTTTGATTTTAAACTACCTTGCGGCCATAAAAAAATTCAGGAGGAGACATGTTTCACGCTGCCGCATAGCGTCCTCCAAATGTCAACAAATATTGTGCAAATTCAAATTTTATCTAGTTAGTTAGTTGCATTATATCTAACTACTTGCATGTAGTTAAGTTGCAGATTTATCACAGTCCGGTGTTTTAATTTATCGCCGAGTTCTTAGTTAAAATATTGCCTCCAATTTCCGTTAATCTGGCAGTTTTTAATCGTAAAAAATAATCACAATAACAAACAGTAGGTACTTCAGGTTCGCACATCCCAAAGGATATTTTGATGTTATTTTAATAATGAAATAGGTAGCTATGAATTTATAAATCTACCTATGTATATGTTCAGCTCCTCCCTTAGTTCATATTC
>JAAAYG020022124.1:5292-18234 GCA_009936455.2 Tomocerus minor | reverse complement strand
CCTGCTACAAGTTAGAACCCTCTATTTATACGAATTTAAACGAATGTAGCAACCTGCTACCTCATTTTCTAACTGCATAAATTCCGAAAAGAACACAATGAAGCATATGCGTCAAGAAAATAGAAGCGCTGTCATGTAAAAAAAGACTAACTAAGCGTATATGATTCAACCATGCATTGTATATTACTGCCTTTGAAAAGTGGACAAAACATGTCAACGTAGTCAGCTACTAAAAGAAGAAACTGTAACTCACGCAGCGTGACAAATTATCTAGACATCTTTGACAAATTAAGACTTTGCCTAAATGGACGGTATAAAAAGATGTTTGAGTCAGGGAAAAAATCTCTTGGACAAACTACTACCTTGGTGCTCTTCGGATTATACTTATAAAGAGACAAACTAGGCACAGCTCAGAGTTGACTGTCTGTTGTGAGTTGGCTAAGCACATTGTTTACAGTCGTACTTTTCAACCCGTGGGTTTGATGTGCTACTGCATTTCACCATCAGAATCTCTTTAGCCCTTACAATTGCCTAACATTAACTCTGAGAAAGAAAACCCACACTAAAATTGTACTTACATAGAACAGAAGCTACTGAACTCCTACTACATTTCTACTTTAGCAATCAAACGCCGCAATTTAATGCAGTGTTTAGTTTAGAGCTCTAAAATAAGAAAATAATACACTAAGAATCTATCTTGACGAAGGTAGAGCAAATGCTTAGGATTTGTCACATCTTGGATGGCTACTTATTAAAGGAAAGTATTGTCATTGCAGATTAGAGTGAAATGGATGCGAGAATTTAAGTGGAATTTCAGATACTGTCAGTTGAGTTGTATCTATACATGGAGCTTTTCTTCCATTTATGTATAGTAGTTTGATTCGTTGTGTACCGTTTCGTTTTGCGACAAAGGCTTAATCAAAAGGATGATGACAACAAGGCAAAGGACTGCATAAAAGACTAATAGAACGAGCTGAGGATAAGAGTTTGCTATAGTGTTTGCTAGTGGAAGAATAGGTTGAATAGAGGAAAGAGCATGAGACAGTATAGCACATGGATAAAACAGGAACAAACTAAATGCAATAAAGATGTTAGCAGATGTGATGCTGTAGGCCATTTACAGAGGATGAAAAAAGTAGTTTTAATCCTTATGGCTGCACTGTGTACGGATAGGCTTTCTTTCTGTCTCTGTCCTCTGTGTAGCTACACTCCACCATAGTCCTCCTGTTTGTAAGAACTGAACAGAAGACCGAAAAAGGATTTTCCCTAACTCTGACACAGTCAACAGAACAGTCAGTGATCTGCGAGAGAATAGCAAAGCTTTGCTTTCCTATACACAAACTAATGCTATATAAATACCACTCTGTATACATTACTCTTCCATTTACTATATTCACACTGCAGAAGACATGGAGAGATTATATACCTACTGGCATTTACGTAGATAGTGATATGACAGACAGACTAAAACCCTTGTTTTACTCCATAGAAATAAACTGAATAATATGCTAGCTCTACATAACACTGTCATATCATGTAATAAATGCTCTTTCTTCTTCATCTGAATATTATTTCCTCTATTTAGGAGAAGACTATGAACTAGTACTGTATTGTCTGATTGTCTCACTATAATATTTATTCCGTTAAAGTCGCAATGGAAGCGTGTTACTATTTGATAGCTGTATTATCACTTCCATTTCTACTATATCTTCTTCTACTACAATAACAATAACCAACCAACCTCTGTGTAAAGATGGTTTCGAATCTGAAATGAAGGATAGATGCAGTGTGAGAGAGTGAATGAACAAATTCAAATCTGCCTTCCGTAGACATTAAACATAGTAGACATATTCAGGCAGTTACATTACAATGCATTAATAGACAGACTGCTCACAACACTATTAAACATTGCACAGAGATGATATATAGATAGAAAGAGTAAAATCTTCTTGTGTGTGCAGTTTGATACGATATGATATGCCTTGAAGGCCTGCTTATTCACAAAAGGGGGAGAAACATCCTGATGAGATCCCTTTCACAAATACACAAATTTTGTCTCTCTCTCTCTCCTCATCGTCTCTCTATCTCTCTTGTTTTTTTCTTCGTTTGCTCATCGCATTGTTCGTTTTTTTTTCGGATGAATTCAAAAAATGATGCTAAAGCAAGGAGGCTTAGGTTGGGACGACGTTGACGAGACGTGCCCTCTTGTTTCCGCATGCCAGGATTCTATTCTGTTCCATGCCCTCTTGTCCTTTGTATCAAAAGACTACTCTAGTTATATTAAATTAGCTACTTAAAGCCCAACTACAGAGACTACATGGTTAGTAAGGCAGACTATTATGACTAGCAAGTGACAAATTAGGATGTTGCACTCAAGTCCAATTACTCTTTTTGTTGTGCTGTGGTAAGGAGAGTCAGAGCCAAGTCAGGCCAAAGATAAAAATTAGAATCCTGAGGTGAATTAAAACATTCTTGGCTTATTGCCTTTTGGTTTAGCTTGACTTTATGCTCTGCTTCAGCACTAACAACTATAATAGTAAGTACTCCACCACAATACCACTAGGTACTCCAGTGAAGTGTCACGGACTCAAACTAATGTAATAGTATAAGTAGTAAGTAGAAAACTCATCTCAGCCTGCTAGTAATCATTAAATATTTGTGCTCTAGTCAACCGCGGCGAAAGCAATAATGCTACGTGTTCTTGTTTGGAATTTGTATGCATAGACATTATTATCTTGCTGCAGACGCTCATACTGGGATACATCAACCATTCTATTATTTATATTATCTCTAGCTCTATATCCTGAACATTCACAACTATACATATTTGCAGAGCACACGAGACGCGACGATATGATTCTCATGCGGACTCTTCTCAGTTCTCAGTCTCTGCTGTATTTTTGACGGACAGACTGCAGATGTGGTTAAAGTGGGCGAATAATAGAATTTGTCATAAGCGAAACGAGCGAGAAGGAAAGAATAAATAGAAATGGAATGTAGATTTGGTGGCGTAACATAAGGGAGGCATGAATTCATTGAGGGTCGCCGCATCTCAATCACAGCCCACTGCAGGGTGACAATCACTCCGCGTATCAGTCGCTCGTTATTGCTCTCATGGTGAGCCTTCTCGTGTCCCTGTTATTTTTAAAGTCGGTTTTTAATGAAGAATGCCTGTAGCGGTCACACGACTCGACCTCCATTCTCATCCAGGCCCTCAGATCGCATCTCTAGTTAGTTATCCACTTGACTCGCCCTTTATTATCTTTGCCGCAACCTCCGTCCACTTCTCTTTAACTTTCTGTCATTTTCTCTCCGTCTCATCATTCTCATCATTCAATCTAGATAATCTCTGGCAACCGTACCTAATGGCACAACCACTCCAAATACTAAAATCCTTATCATCATACGCTCATAGTAGCCTTTACGTAAACAATTAATTGGACAATCTGCATTTCTGCAACCGCAATAAATTATAACAAACTTCAGAAAAATGGCAGCCTGTACTACAATGGGTAAAATTGTTAAAATGTTATCATTTTACTTTTCTTACAATTTAAGTATCCCTGACTGGAATTTACAAGCAAATACAAGAAGCAGCATTGTCATTTCCTAGCATGTTCACACTTACAAGTAGATTGAAATGTTATTACAGTTCAACTACTTAATAAATCTTAACCTACGCTCTTTACTTTGCGGCTGTATGCAAATGTTGACAAGGTGTGTACAAATAATGCCAATGAACATGCCTTCATTCTAAGTTACAACTCTGCATGTATTCTTTCCTTTTCAACAAAAGGCCAACGGACTGACAAACCCGCCGCTCTAGACTTCTATGTTGACTATTCATTTCATTTTACTACTATTACGTAGTCTCTGCGATCTGCAAAGCTAATCTTATACATAGTGTAAGTTATAAAGTGACTGGTAAAATTCTCAGTCAGTCACAATAGTATGTGCAAATCATTGGGTATAATATTATTTACCTAGACATATTCCCAAGCAGGACTATATCACTTTTATTGTTAAGGAGGATTTAGTCCTCGACATTGAAAACATGAGATTACATTCTTTGCACTTACAGGCGGTCGGTCACAGTGACAATGAAGTGGCACACGTCTTTTGGTTACTTTTCAAATGTGTTTTGTCATGAGAAAATTTTTATTGTGACAGAAAAGTGCTGTAAAACATCCTACTATCCTACTACATTGTAGCAATCTAGCAATGGTGACATATAAAAGGAAAAAGGAAGTAGTTTGTAGTATTTAATGCCTAAATAATACATGTATCATACTGTGAGGCATGTAACCCTCTACTTTTTGGGCTTATGCTGCTGGTGTTAAGGTATTGTGTGTAGCATATACTACATGCAAAATATGTGGCAAAGTTCTTTAACATTTCCTATTGAAAAAGAACAGAGCAAACACTAGGATGATTCAGTTTAGTTTGTTATTCACGGTCAGGTATAAATGATGTTTATGAAATTAGAGCATGCCAGTCAAAAACAGTACAGATCAGTGTATAGCATTTGATATTGCGACAATTACACAGCCATATCACAATCTCTATAGAAAACTAAACACAATGGGAAAGAGTGGTAGTGAATACATAGAGACTCAGCAGAAGTTCATAGATAGTTTGTTAACACCTTTTTTGAGTTAATCGTGCGTAGAAAATCGTCAATGAAAGAAGGACGTGAGTGAATTGAGGGGGTTGCTGCAAAAAAGGTAAATTACCTAACTCAGGACTAGAAATGTTGTGTCCTGGTAGAATTTATACAATATAGATCGCGAGCATGGCTTTGAAAACACATTTTCCAAGGATTTGCTTTTTCTGAAATATAATCCGTGATAGGGCAAAAGATGAAAGAGTGAAACTCATCGTCCCATCAACTCCATAGCGTTATATGCAGATAATACACACATGAACTCTCAGTCAAGAGCTTCACGAGTTTTTCAAAGCAGTGTTATCAGAATGTTGCAGACAGGGAAAGTAAGTACCCGTGTACTATAAAGTCGGTGTCATTCTGATGCAGATTGCTAGTGTAGAAAAACAAGCAGATTACACCTCCGCGAAGGGTCGAAGCCCGTTGAATGAGATTTTGTGTAGCGTGTAACGTAGAGAGACCTAGCTAACCTGCGTTGTCTTGTCGCTCACTTTTCTTTAAATTGAAATGTCACCCACACTCTGATTGTGAGTGCGACTAATATCACTGAACCCTTTGAGCTATTCTCTTGCGTGTTTCACATCTCAGTTCACTCAATTATTGACCTACCGCAGAACAGAGACACACAACTCAATACAAATAGAAGAAAGGAAGAGAAGAAAGGGTCTACTTAGACTTCTGAAATGTGTATCATTACATATAAATACATAGCTATACTATTAGAAAAGCTATTGGCTTGTCATGACATGACTTCTTTACTGCTGCGCTTACAATAGATTACACTATTGAATTCAAAGCACTGCTCCCATCTCATATTACAAGTAACTTTTACTTCTAAGCTGTGAGTTGCAACTTGCAGCTTATTTCATTTTCTCTACTTCCACTATCAATTGCAAAGAGATGCATAGATAGCTCATACGCTTAGATATACATATAGTAATACATTAGATACACTTGTGCAGGTAAATACTACCCATATGAACCCTTTCTTTTCTTCTGTTCCTGACTCTTTTAATCGCTCATGGGAAACTGAAAAGTATCTGGTTTCACTTTCATCTAAGAGGTGATTTTCTATTTTCTCTTAACATTGTATACATGCAGAATGATCCAAGCATAAAAGTCATTTTCCTGCTATTTATCTATCTGTAGCTTGTAAATAATACGTAAAAAGTAAGTAACCAATTTATTTTAAGCACCTACATGCAAACTCAAATTCACATTAAAAGTTTTAAACAAAAATCTCCTTTTCCCTCTAAACCTTAAAAAAAGACAAAGAAAGTGCTTGTCACAATTTACCCCATTGTCGAACACCATATTGTACCAATTGCACATACATAAGTTATACATACAATATCTGCTCTTCGGTGTCTATAATACATGGAATCTACCCACAGAAGAATTTCATGAACTTTTTAGTGGCTTCAAGAAGCTTTTCCGTTTTACTATTTAATGACAAGTACTAGCACAGCACTTTGGAGACATTTATAAAAGGAATAAAAAGTGAAAACTTATTGCTGCAAGGAATCAGATAAAAGGAAATTCATAGTCTAACAACTAAAGTGCCCTAAGTTCTATTCTTTAGACCAGTGATGTTTTTTTCAACACTTACAGCACATCTGCATCCAAACGCCACTTTAATAGAAGCTCTGTAGGTGTAAAAGAAGTCTGTGAATGAGCAAAAGTTTCGCAAATGAAATGAAGGTAAACCATTACAACAGTAGTGGTAGGTATAATTACTTTGTATCAATCAAAAGAGATGAGAAGAAGGTGGTTAGGTTGTGAATAATTTACCACCACGATGATTACCATGATTTTACACTCTATCTACCTAACTACATAGACAAGAAAGGATAGAAATAAGAATCTTCTGTGCCTACATTTAACAACATCAGAACACGTTCTTTTATTATTGTTAGAAGAAAAGGGAAAAGGATGTTACCTGCCAGGCGTTTGACTCAAGAGCCAAAAAGGACATGTCGTGTGGCCAGCAACGTGGAGTTGCCGATGCATACGGCAAAACTCCGCCACCTTGATGGTTGCAGCCCGCCGTTTTTCTGCAGGATGCGGTCGTTCCCGGTTTCCTATCGATACTGCTGTTGAACCAATCCAGCTTAACTTTGAAGAACTGAAAACTGGAAACCAGTAATCAGTCGTTTTCACTTAACAGTTCCCGCCAAATAGTCTCAAGTTGAACATGAGCGATTTTCTCAAGAAAACTGAAAAAACGCAACCACTAGAAACTTGTGCATGAAAATAAGTTTTCTCCTTTGGTGTATTGTGAAAGTGTGAACAAAGAGCACAGGCACCTCCAGTGACAAACCAGTGTATATTATAAGTTTATTAGAGAGTGTGGAAAAGATCTAGCTAGACTGTCGTTTAGTGTCACACAATAGAATGAGCCATGATTTTCTGAGAAGGCACTTGACTTAGAAAAGAGTCATTTGTAACATAATGTTAACTAGGTAGAGCCAGCATGAAGTCAGATCAGAGGCAATTAAGTTATTCAAATTGAAAACGTGATGAGAAAACGAAGCACTGTCAATTAGATCAATTTAGCTTAATCCAACATGTAGACAAGGAGTTGACTAATCGTGCAAGAAAATTAAAGTGTCGCTGACTTTTGTTTTTGCACGGAGTTCATTGTTTGGTGGTTTTCCATTAAAAAGATAGCTCGGCTTAGTCTTCCGTTGGCTTTTGTCTTGTGCTAATCTGCGTGCTCTAAGAAATGTTCTTTTGCATGGAAGACGAGAGAAGTAAGTAGTAGTAGTAATAAGTGAAGGAAGATGATGATAGATAGGTACTCTAATTTCCCCGTCCGTTCTATGTACTGTAAGTTGTTATCTTATGTTCTCATTTTCAGTTCTCTGGCTTTAACTAAACTACTAGGAACTCCTATATATTTAGTATGTGTGTGTGTGTGTGTGTGTACACTGCACTGACGTCCTGTACTTTGTTCTACTGACGTTTTGAGCGAGAAAAAGTGTGATGGCAAAAAACGCAGAGTTTGGCTAATGGGTACTTTACTTGTTTTAGATTAGGCAGTTCTGTATTATTGGCACACGGTATATGATTACATGCTAGTGCTAGTGTTATTATTATTGTGTAAAAGAAAGGTACGCACACGTCAGTGATGTATGAGTAGTTGTATTGTAGCCCTGTGAGTCTCTGCACAGAATTATGACAAGAAAGTCTCGACTTGTGTACATTAGTATAAATAGCTATAGGCGAATTTCTGCGAGGGCTTTATCACTTCCAGGCTCATAGCACATATTGAAAAAGTCGGAGGAGAGTGCAACCGGGCCATTTCCTATTTTCACCCGCAACCCCCCGCAGCCTCAAAACCCCCAAGAACAAGAAGATCATGCCCATGCCATGCCAAACCATTCGAGTTCAGTCAGTTCTATTCTGTTTGGATTACTATTCCTCTACTACTTACTCACTACAGCACGTACTATCCAACAACTATCCACTATGTTCCTACCTATAATAATAGCACATAGATTTGAGATCTGCTGCCCGCTCAACGTTTACGTACGTCCCGTACTTTTCCTTTCCGACTACGCACCGCACCAGTACTCTACTTCTACACTAGTGACTCTAGGTAATACAGAGCTCTGGAGCACAGCTCAGAGGTAGGTACTTCCACTCAGCTTCCACAAGGAAACTTTCCCCGGCAAAAACTTTCACCCGAAAGCCAGCCTTTCACCCAAAAGTAATATGCCCGCAGACTCCGCTCAACACTAACATGGATTTCCTACTAAAATGGCTCACCAAACAATGATCCATTCTTACTCCTTTTACGACTCTCGCCTATCTTCCTCTCCAACTTATAACATTGTATCTCTATTGTTGGCTACTACGTAGCTCTATGTACGCAACTCTCCTTCTCTCTCTCTCTCTCTCTCTCTGTCTCTCTGGATTCTACGCTAGTCTTATCATTTGCATACTACATACAATTCCTCTCTTCAGTTCTCACTGAACTGACATACCTGCTGAATGGAATAAAGAAGGAACTTAACTTGTAGATTATCTCCGATCCACTCAACTTCACTACAGACCTTACACATGCACATTACTTAGTTAACGCAGCTACAATACAATAATGATGCTCCATTCAAGCAAAGCCTGGAAGAGATGGCCAAGCCAGAAGATAAGACAAGATTTAGGTACTACATTATGTACATACTGCACTTTAGCATTCTAAACTCAAGAGCTACGCTCCAACAATGTAAATGAATGCACACGTACAGTATAGTACCTTAATAAACTACCTATCTTGTTAAACTCTATGCAAATGGGAAACATTATTCTAGCTTTACATTAGTACTACTGTCTTTTCCCTCTCTCAGCGATAATGTTCTATGTTCTATCTCATCTCTGTGCATTTTTAACTCGACTATCAATATTCTCTTCAAGAATCTCACATTATGAAAGACGAGATAGAAAATCAACGAATAATAATAACACTAGTACTAGTAGTCACTTGCTGCCACACCATAATCTTTTAGGTGCCGCTCGCACTACAATGGGATTGGTTTACAGATCTCCGTGTCTTATACTCAACAGAATTCAGTCCAAAGAACACGTAATCTACGCTCCAACAATATAATACTTGTCTAATGGACTTGGTGTGCGATGGCTTCAAGAAAAGAAGACATGAGTGGATCAGACAGACTGACATCAACTGGCTACACACACACCAGTTATCGATCTTCTCCTGTTGTTCTATTCTCCTCGGCCTAAGAAATCAAATGCAAATCAACATTTACCCTTTGCCAGCAGACTTAAACCCCTTAAGTGTGAAAAGGGTTGAGTGGAGTTACTTTAGCATTATAACATTAGTATTGCACGCTCAGACTTTAGATTTACATACATTTGATATACTGATATGCATCAGCAGTCTAGACAAAACGGACTCCATTATAAAATCATTCGACTTAACTTCCCATTAGAGTCCCTCTCGTCCCTTGTCCTTTATATCTCTTTGCCTCTCTTGCACCTCTCTGTGTCATACTGACTGACAAACTATAGGCTAATTCTTTATCAGCTGGACTCTTTGCACTCCCGTCACTCCTATGTTTAGCTTAACGTTTAAAAGTGACAAAAGGAGCACATAGATAGCTGCAAATCGTGTTAGGCACGTTCCATTTGTGAATCGATCAGACGTTTAGATAAACACAGAAATGAAACAGTTTTTCCTTCATTTATGATAAAATCAACGGATATGCATTATATTATTATGTGGACTCATCTATGAAATCACCCTCTCATCTGACTCTTAAATTTAACTTTTGTCTCCCGGTTTTTCACCCTTTTTGACTCCATCAGCGTTTTCCACCATTAACCCCTTAAATTTTGATAGTGGGAGGAAGTGCAAATCCAACGGAGACAAAATAATATTAATTTTAACAGAAATTTGACTCAAATTAAAAGTGCTAACGCTTAGGCAAAGATAATTAAAACAGGCTTTAAGGAAATATTACGCATTTTTTGTACAGGAAGGTATTATGTTAATGTTCTGGGTCTAAAAGTGTAATAAATGTGTATCAATTCCAAGTAAAACTGTATAGGGAAACTATTTAATTGGAGCTAATTATTATTTTCAATATGCCCAAGATAATTGGTACTGATACTGTGATAATGTATCTGCTGTTACAGTAAGTAGGTACGTTTAATTTAGTGGAGATGCCATGTAACCTGAGGTCATCATTTATTTTTGAAAGCCCCAAATAACTATAGTAGTACCTAACATAAAAGAGGAAAAGACTAAGAATTATTTATTTAGTTGTTCACTATTGGAGCATTCATAGGTAATCGTAAACCACAAAAACAAGGAATAACGTATAGTAGGTAATAAAAGTTTAGGCAAAGTTACTGATAGTAAAATGAGAAAAACAAATGAATTGCATTGTGTTATATGTTAGAGAGTAGTGGTGGATATTAGAGGCAGACTGCCACCCACCCAACTTAACTTAGCTTGCGGGATAATTCACCGCTCCATTTCATGACATTCTAATTAATTTTACTGACAGTGAACCCTATTCTGGTTAACCATTTCATTTCATGTGAGATGATTTGAGAATTTTTATAGAAATCCATGTCGGCATCTGAGTTGAATTAATAGTCGATCAAACGGAAATGAGGGAGGAACATTCTAAGGCAAGTAATGGCAGAAAATGATTATTCAGGTTGAGAAAAGTGGCTAGCTTTGCTGTGCCTTGCCTATTTTCTTGGCACTGCATCCGCATTGGCACTGGCTGCCTCCTGCTTACGTTTTCGACTCTAGCCCTTCTTCTTCTTCTCCGACTTCTCTATGTGAGTCTGCCCTATGCGTTCCTTATGAAGTTATAGAGCTTCGTTTTTCCTCTTCGTGTATTCGGCATGATTTTCTAGACTCGTGTCATGTCTATAGAAATGTCATATTTGTACAACCATGCGCTCAAGACTAAAACCCTCAGGCTCCAATCAATTTCAGTCGACGCGCATCCTACGAGATTTCTCTCTTCGTTTAGGTCTCTCTCTCTCTCTCTGACTATCTGTCTGTTCTGTCCATCCGACGACTCTTTAAATTAAATGGGAAATCCGCAGCATTTTATTACATTTCATTCAATAGCCACACCACACACAGTCAAAAGAATACCTCCCTACTTTACTTCACTCACAAACATTAGACAAAAACGAGAAACTTCTTGGTGTGCGTGCGTGAGTGAGTATAAATAATATTCATTTTTTACAACAATCCTCCCTATACTTTTATGAATCGATTAGATAGAACAACTATAACTATCATCGTGGAGATACGTCCTTTCATCTGCAATGTATGTATATATTTAGAAACAAGGAAATCTCGTGCATTAACTACTCCAAATACTACAATCAATGTCATTTTTTATTTGAAAAGTACAAACACAATGATATAATTACTCATTGTTTATTTTACAGAGATGATGTTCAAGGAATCTATAGAAGAAAATTTATTTCGTAGATACAATTCACTGCACTGCATGTATGTAGTAGCTTTGCCTTTAGTTGTATCCATGCGGGTAATTGTATTACGAAATTTTATTTTATTCGAGTGTCATACCTGTAAATGGAGAAAGAAATTCTAAACGATTTCCACTAACAAAAGAATCTGCCTCTGAGCTAAACAAGAATTCAATTTTTATATGTAAATAAACATTTGCAGCATTTTATTCAATGTAGTTACCCACCTGAATGTACGATCTGTCTACCATATTGTATTTGAAACATCTATTGAGATTGAGAGAGAGAAGAATCGTAAAAAACTGCCAATTTTACCTAGGTAGATGTATTCTTAACTCGAGCATTAACAAATCAATTGGAAGAGATAGATGTTTAGGTCCTCATGACGTTTGACATGAGCGTTCCCACAAAAAATCTCCACCTTGTCAAAACATGAGAGAAATGAGATGAGATGTGGTCGGGGAAGTAAAGGAAAGTCAAAACAAACCAATGCACATTCAATTCAATGGAATAGGAAAATCTATATAGGCACTTGGTTTGTTTTCATTTCCGTGATCTTCAAGTTATGTTCTTTGCTCTGTCTGTTTCCACACAAGCTATAACCTCCTCTGTTGTGATTTTCTGGATATTGACTAGGGAAAGGGACTTTTGGGCTCTTTCAACATAATAATGTGTATACATTAGAAATGTCTTTAACATTGCTTCACTAGAAAGTTAGCTATATAGTTATGTAAACTGTTTCCATTGAAGCTATAAGAAAGTCGTACAGATGGTAGACAATATTTTTTTGTGAACCTTACGTTCGAATTTACATTTGACATACAAATACTATAGTTTTGTATCTAGTGTACATACATTTTGGGAGTATTTAAAGGTGGATATCACTTTTGTTCATATATTATGTGGACGCAGATAGATTATGGTATAGAACATTAGTCACCCCAGAACGTAGAAGTCCTACCATTCGGCATTCCATTGAGATTGAGACAGTAAGAGAACGGAGCTGTCTTTGTTTCACTCACTGGCTGACTCGTATAAATTGAGTGCTCCTCACGTTACAGTTTCATTCAACTGATTTCACCGCAGATCCTTCTCCCTCCTTTCTTGTCGGTTCTTCAACCCTTTAATCTTGGAAAAACATGAAAAAATCAGTTTATTTTCTTTAAAACTCAATGAAATGCAGTACGATGGCAATAGGGAATACTACATACTACTACAGAAGACAAACCTCACATTGACCAACCATCCATAAAGTGGTTTCCTAAAGAATTGCAAACATATCCAATATTTCAAAG
>JAAAYG020022113.1:0-18239 GCA_009936455.2 Tomocerus minor | reverse complement strand
CAACATAATACTTTCACATGTTTAGTTGTCTACAGCTACGTTAGGTCACTCTGTCTTATAATGTTGAATATTTTATTTATAAATGGGGACAGAAGTTACGAAAATTAAGAACTTGAAAACCAATCCTTGTAAGTCCGTAAGCTAGAAAAAAAGAAACAACCCAGAGCTACGAAGCAATTTAATCACCATTTATTAATACCTCGAAAATGATGAAATGCTAAAATATATTTCAATGACAAAGTTATTTGAAGCATTTCCAAAGCAAGATCTAATTAGTTACAATAAGCTTACACCGTTAACAAATTAAAGAGTTACGGAGTTACTTGCAAAGGGGATTGGTCGGGAGTCGTTGGGAGTACGGTCATTATAAAGTATAAAGTAAATCTGGTAAAACGTGCATATACCAAAATAATTTCTTGGGGTAGCTAGGTTATGGTTGTACATCGACAGATTGTCTGCTTGGGAAAATTAAGAAAATCTCGTGGAAATAGAAAAACAGTTTTTCAGAACACAGGCATTTTGGGAAGATCGAAACTGGAGGTTTTTTCTCAGTACCTACTCATGCTATAAGAAAACATAGAAACAAATAAATATTACTACACTACAATGGATACGATGTTTATTCAGAGCGACATAGTCACGCTGTATGCATCTGTTGTGTCTGTCCGTCTGTCTGTTCGTCCGTCCGTCTGTTTTTCCGTCCTTGTGCACGATATCTTTTGAACCGATTGAAGTACAACGTTCAAATTTTCTGTGTGTCACCTGGAGGTCAAAAGGAAGTTCTATTATGGGGTCACTACCATTACAGGGTCTTGACCTATGAATTATCTCTTTATGACAAAATTGTGCTCAGTCACTGGATATGGTAAGAAGCTAATGACTGAGTCTTGTAATGCTTGAAGTAGTTGCGGCAAATTGAAATTTAGGCAAATTGAATAGTTTCAACATAATAATATTATGTTTAGTCATCTGGGTCCAACAAACATGGTACAGAGGAGCACGTCACTCTGTTGTATAGCTGTTGAATAGTTTATTTATTTATTTAGACTGGGATTCAATACATTTATATAGGTACCTGTGAATATTACTTGCTTTTTACAATTAGGTACTCAACTGTATTATCTATTGCATTTATTGTGTACAGGTAAATATTAACTTTATGGGTATTAGCTTTTCTGGAAATATTATATTCCTGTAGACTTAATGAGGTTGTTGAGTTATTCGTAACATTTCTTATGCATAATAGAAAAAATTATATAGGTATTATAAAGTAATCTAGAATAAATGTAGCTAGAATTAGACCATTGAACAAGAACTACGTTCTATCAAATCTTAAAATTTTGATCTTCATCTTCAAACAATATTTTTGCGGTAGCCCCTTAAAATATTATATTATCCGCCTGTAGTTTTCTCGGCTAAATCGCGTCTTTAGAGACGAAATGGCAACTCCAGACGATAAAGAAATAGAACTGATTAAAAAGGTAGAGTTGATTTGATGGTTTTATTTATCTATTTCCTTTAACTACATTTCCGAAATAGAATTTCAGACATTCTGAATTATTTTGCAGATGCGAGAAAATTTGGCGGATCTAAATTTATGTGAGGAAGTGCTGTGTGATATTAATCTAGTTCGCTGGCTTCGAGGTGACTGAAAATAAACACGAATACTTAATACTATATTTTCTTAATAAAAGCTCGTAAAATAAATCAAATGTTTTTTGTGCATATCTTGCAGCGCGGAATCACGTCTTGAAAGACGCAGAGGCGATGTATAGAGATGTGAGAACATTTTAAGATGCATAATTATTTTTTTTAATATCTTTTTAATAGAATATTTTCGGAAAAGTTGTGTGTGATTGTTTTTGAATATATTTATAGTACGTAAAATGGTCGGACGATGTGAATTTAGAATCCATCTTTAGTCATGAGATTCCGGATATAGTTTCAGAAGGTATGCCGCATTCAATGTGTGGCTTGGATTATGGGGGTTCACCCAGTAAGCAAAGAAATTAATAAATTTCAACATAAAAAATGTGGAGATTCCTACCGAAAATAATTTATATGCTTACAGTTTGTTTGGCCCTCATGGGTAAATTGGATTTAGCCAAATTAATGAGAGACGGATACAAAGAGCAAATCCACATTTTATCGCTTCAACTTCATGAAAGAGATGCATATCTTGTTCGACAAATGATGGCTAAACAATCGGAGAACGAAAAGAAATATCTTCAGATCCCAGTGATTACCGATTGTGAAGGAATGAGATGGGCACACTTCGCATCGACGGATGGCAATTTTTTAATGAAGTGTTACAATTATAATAGTCATTATAATTCTATATTCTTATATTATTATTTTCTATTTATAGCTGTGAATTTAATGATCGAAGATTCGAAAACCATCGAAATGAGATATCCTGAGACAATAAAGAAAATGATAATCATAAATGGTAACGACTTTAACATAAGTGGACCCTTTACATTTTGAAATTAAATCCCAATTTTGTCAAACCCCTTTGTATAATAATTGAACTATTTTCTATCAGCTCCAAGAATATTTACATTATTTTGGGCAATTGTCAAACCGTTTATTTCCGCAAAAACAATGGAAAAGATTGAAATTTATGGAACAAATCGTGAAGAGTGGCAAGAAGCCTTATACAAATTAGCACCTAAAGAATCATTACCAAAGAAATATGGCGGAACTTTGCCCGATGATGTTGATGTGAGTATTTTTTATAATCTATGTGAAAGAACATTTTGTAAATTACTGTAATGTAAAAACGATGCTTACAATGTGCTGCAATTTTGTTATTTCTTCACCTTTCCTTATTACAATTCACTGTTACTTACTAGTGGTTTATTCAGTGTGACGTAGTCACGCTGTATGGATCTGTTCTGTCTGTCTGTCTGTCCGTGTGCACGATATCTTTTGAACCGATTGAAGTACAATGTTCAAATTTTCTGTGTGTCATCTGGAGGTCAAAAGGAAGACTAAGTTCTATTATGGGGTCACTACCATTACAGGGTCATGACCTAAAAAAAATTTACACTTCTTAATACTTGCTGCACTCACTTACTGTTGATACATTTGACAGTTGACATTTGGAATTAGACATTTGACATTTGGCATTGGACATTTGACAGTTGACATTTGGCATTGGACATTAGACATTGGACATTTGACATTGGACATTTGACATTGGACATTTGACATTTGACATTGGACATTTGGCATTGGACATTTGACATTGGACATTTGGCATTTGACATTGGACATTTGACATTGGACATTTGACATTGGATATTTGACATTGGACATTTGACATTTGACATTGGATATTTGACATTGGACATTTGGCATTTGACATTTGACATTGGATATTTGACATTGGACATTTGGCATTTGACATTTGGCATTGGACATTTGACATTGGATATTTGACATTGGACATTTGACATTTGACATTGGATATTTGACATTTGACACAAGAATTGGTGTAATACTAATTCATGTTAATAGTCACCGTTGTTGATTCTACATTTAACACAAAAATTGGTGTCTGTAGTATTAACTCATGACCTTACGTCACACTAATTTACAGCTATTTGAATAGTTTATTCTTTTACAATTTACTCCTAGATGCATATAATTATTATTATGTAATTTTACTTTTATTTCTGCAATATTAGAAAATATATTTTTGTACATTTAGTTTTTTTCACATAATTTTTATTTTTTCTGCATTCTAAGCACAAATTTAAAAACTCCAATCTCATTGATTTCTTTGTTGTTCAATTCAGATACTTCCTAAATCTCATGAGTGTGTCCCAAAGAAAAGAGGAGGCCATTAAAATAATTGCAAGATTAAATGTTCAAAAATTCATGTTAACTACTTGACTCAATAAACTGGTGAATTAGATATTGTAATAAATGCATATATTATTTATTACTATTATTTCTGCTGTAGTGTAGTGTGCAGTGCACGCACTTCTTTCAGAAGAATACATGATTTAATTAGTTTGTAGAATGACTGTGATGGAAGAGAACTTGTAAACTATGTAAACCATCGTAACTTTACGATGCTTCGAAAATATGTCCAGTTAATCATTTGTGTTAATGCCGGACAAAATTTGTATAATGGGTTATCTTATTAAATACAGTTTGCCAGGAAAGCTGCTTAAAGATTGAGTTGTCAAGCCAGTGTATAAGAATTAACAATGTCTAAAATCATTGTCAATGCACGTTAAAAAATCTGACATGTTGAAAAAAACGTCACACATTGATCAATTTTTTAAAAATTACGACTTTTTTTGAATATGTATAGTTTTTGCATTTGTGAATTTATCCCATTATACACATTGTGCCAGACCATCTCACATTTGCCTATAAAGCCGTAACATAACACAACATTATGGTATTCTGGTATTATAAATGGACTAGTTACGAAAAATAAGAACATGAAAACAAAACCTTGTGAGTCCGTAAGCAAGAAAAAAAGAAACACCACAGAGTAACGGAAAAAACGCCAGATAGTTACGTGTACGAGCTTACACAGTTAAATATGTTATGGGGTTGTAAGGGGGATTGATCAATCGGGAGTAAGGTCGTTATAAGTTAATCTGGTCAAACGTGCAAAAACTGCAGTATGCAAACAAATGTCAGAATCATTTCAAAATTAACCGTTGTAAACGAATGTAACAAAGAGGGAACACGTATAGACAGACAGACAGAGTCTGTCATTTCCCCAAAAAGAAGCCATATATTATTACTGTTAGAAGTGAATCTTTTTTGGTTGGAAAGACGTGAATAGGGGAACGACGTTAGAGTGCGACGAAATGACTCGACGACGTTAAAGTGAGACGAAGGACTCGACGTTAGAGTTAGAGTGAGACGAAATGACTCGACATTAGCTTGAGACGAAATGACTCGACGTTAGAGTGAGACGAATGACTGAATTGAGTGGGCAGGAATGACTGAAGTAATTGAGGAGAACACACACACACACACAAGACGGACAGAGACGTTCATTTCCATAAAGAGGAAACTAGCCTTCCCTCTTAATAAAATAATTACTTGCGGTGTGGTAGTTAGATTATGGTTGAATAAGGGCCAATTAGTGTACATGGGAAAATTAAGAAAATCTCGTGGAAATAGAAAAACAGTTTTTCAGAACACAGGCATTCGGAAGGATCGGCACTGGACATTTTTCTCAGTTCCTATTCATGCTATAAGAAAATATACAGAAATAAATAAAGTGCATACGATGTGTATTTAGAATTCAGACTGGGATTCAACAGTTATATATAACTGAGGTCACTGAGGTGTTGCATAGTCCTTGCTGTTTACCATTAATCAACAGCGAAATATCTATTTTTATATTTATTGGGTAGGTAAATACTATATAGTTTTTCTGGAAATATTATATCCCTGTAGACTAACTGAGGTTGCTGAGAAATTATTTGCAGCATTTCTAACACAAAATTGAAAAAAATCCTGTAGTTAATATAAAATAATATAGAATAAATCTAGATAGAATTAAATCATTGAACACAATACGAAAGACACTCACCATTGAACAAGAAATACAACCTTCAAACATTGATTTTAATCTTCTTTTTCAAACAATATTGTTGCGTTGCGGATTTTGGCCCTTAGGAATTTATAAAAAATCAATAGTCTTTACGGCTCTTTCTTTAGAGACAAAATGGCAACTCCTCCAGACGATAAAGAAATAGAACTGATTAAAAAGGTAGAGCTGATTTGATGGTTTTATTTATCTATTTCCTTTCACTACATTTCCGAAATAGAATTTCAGACATTGTGAATTATTTTGCAGATGCGAGAAAATTTGGCGGATCTAAATTTATGTGAGGAAGTGCTGTGTGATATCAATCTAGTTCGCTGGCTTCGAGGTGACTAAAAAATTGACACATAAATACCTGAAACAAATAATAAAAATTCATAAACTAAAACAAATGTTTTTTGTGCATACCTCCCAGCGCGGTGTCACGTCTTGAAAGACGCAGAGGAAATGTATAGAGATGTGAGAACATTTATTAAGGATGCATATTATTTTTTTCTAATATCTTTTTTTAATAGAATATTTTCGGAAAAGTTGTGTGTGATTGTGTTTGAATATATTTATAGTACGTAAAATGGTCGGACGATGTGAATTTAGAATCCATCTTTAGTCATGAGATTCCGGATGTAGTTTCAGAAGGTATGCCGCATTCAATGTGTGGCTTGGATTATGGGGGTTCACCCAGTAAGCAAAGAAATCAATTAATTTCAACATAGAAAATGTGGAGATTCCTACCGAAAATAATTTATATGTTTACAGTTTGTTTGGCCCTTGTTGGTAAGATGGACCTAGCCAAATTAATGAGAGACGGATACAAAGAGCAAATCCACATTTTAACGATTCAACATCTTGAAAGAGATGCATATCTTGTTCGACAAATTATGGCTAAACAACCGGAGAACGAAAAGAAGTTTCTTCAGATTCCGGTGATTGCCGATTGTGAAGGAATGAAATGGGGACATTTCGCATCAACAGATGGTAATTTTTTAATGAAGTGTTACAATTATAGTAGTCTTTATAATTCTATACTTTTATATCTTCTATTTATAGCTGTGCATTTAATGATCGAACATTCGAAAAACACCGAAATGAGATATCCTGAGACAATAAAGAAAATGATAATCATAAACGGTAAAGATTTACACATAACTGAACCCTTTAGATTTTGAAATTAAATGATAACTTTGTCAAGTATTTCCTTTGTCTAATAAATCAATTATTTTCTTTCAGCTCCAAGTGTATTTACACTAGCTTGGGCAATTGTCAAACCGTTTATTTCCGCAAAATCAATGGAAAAGATTGAAATTTATGGAACAAATCGTGAAGAGTGGCAAGCAGCCTTAAACAAATTAGCACCTAAGGAATCATTACCAAAAAAATATGGCGGAACTTTGCCCGATGATGTTGATGTGAGTATTTTTTATAATCTATGTCAAAGAACATTTTGTAAATTACTGTAATGTAAAAACGATGCTAAAGACTAAGAATGTGCTGCAATTTTGATATTTCTTCACCTTTCCTCTTTGCAATTCACTGTTATGGATCTTTGAAAAGTTTTACAATTTCCTTCTATATAGATGCAATTATGTAGTTTTACTTTTATTGCTATAATTTATAAAGTATACTTTTGTACAATTTAGTTATTTCACACAATTTTTATTTCTTTATGTTCTCTAAGCACACATTTAAAATTTACACCAATCTCATTGATTTCTTTCTTGTTCAATTCAGATACTTCCTAAAAGTCATGAGTGTGTCCCAAAGATAAGAGGAGGCTATTAAAATATTTGCAAGATTATATATTTATAAATGGACAATCGGCGAAAATGTAAAATCGCAAATAAACCTTTTTAATATTGTGTATCTACATCTTGTGAATTTATTGTGTAACGGCATGTATTTGTTGTTTGTATTTTAGGATTTTATTGCAGTGTGTAGTGTATAAATGTAAATGATAATTCCAGTACAGGTTCTCAGATATAGAATTAAATTATAAATCCATTGACATTCGCATGGTTCATGAGCTTCCTGGTCGTTAATGTCACTGTTGACACAATTAGACTTGATTTGACCATGAAATCACTATGAATTACTTTCAATGTTGTTTAAAAATAAACGTCATTAAATTTCAATGGTTAGCTAATGAAATTTAAAATCCCAACTTCGCAAAGAAGATGACACTTAAAACATTTTAAAGAATTTCTGAAAGAAATTAGCAAAGGTGAACATCAAATTAGTATTGAAAACAGTTGTCATTCTCATTAAGAATGGTATGGATCATCCCAAAAGTGTAAATAGTGAATGTCATCTACATCCTGTGTGTAGAATTGGCCGTAAGTAAACTCTTATACCTAAATCAACAATGTTTACTGTGGATAAAAAACATTCTCCATAAAACATATCTAGTATAGCATATAATAAAGGTACCTATAGATATATAAAGCAGTTGCATGTGTGTCTCTATTGTTTTTTGCTATTTTTCACATGCTGTTGTCCCATTCAATATTCAGAAGTCAGTTTCTTCCCCATGAACATGTTTTAAAGGCCTGAGGCAGAAAAAATGCATGAGGATTGTAGCATAGAAGTAAATGGGATGTATTAAAGGCGTTATTCCTATAGAATAAAGGATAACAAGTATTACTCAATTTGACTGAACACTGTATATGCATACCATCATTGCACATAATGTATGTGGTTTTCTGTAAAAATGTTTTCTGGTGTTATTGCCTTGAATATTAGAGAAACAGATAAGCAGTAAAAGTACAAAGGGTACATGAAGAAACAATTGTATATATTCATTTTGCATCTACCTTGATGGTAATGAATAGTAAAAAGGTATGGTTAGAGGAACGAGGATATGCTTACTATATGCACATTGTAGCTAACTAATCTCATCTTTTATATGTGCATACATACGTGACTTTGACATTGACTCATGGCATATTAAATATCATGTCTGACCATGCATTAGGTAATAGTGTCTGGAAGTATTCTTAACAAATAACACATACTTTAGAATCACCTTATCACAGACAAAAGATTTTCTTCATGAATGCAAAATCACCTGAAAAGTGAAATAGTGAACGAGGCTTGTTGCCTGAGAATTCAGACAACTTTTGAGCATCAACATTTTCAGGACACTTTTGCAGACTTGAATCAAGGATAAAATGGGGCCATCGAACCATAAGGAATTAGAACTCATTAACCAGGTGGGAACTTTCTATACATTCTCAGAAATATAATTTTCGAATTAGGTCATACATGTGCCAAACTATTCATCCAAATATTCACTTCTGAATATTTTCATTAATTTTATCACATCATCATCACAAATCAAATTTATTGAATTGCAAATGAGATTCGATTCTCCTGCTTTAAATCTCTAACGTTATAATATGTTAGGTGAATATGCATGAAAATATTTCTTAGCTATTATATGCTATTATACATAGTAATTATGCAGTTCAGATTGCATTTATTCACATGCTTTATACGCCTATATATTCAGAACAGCGTTTTTAGCAAATAGTATATGTACACAAGTTAAAAACAGGATAGGTAACTAATAAATGTTTCCTTATTGTTCAAAACTGAAACCATAATAATATTTTGCAGTTGCGTGAAAATGTGCGAGATCTGGATTTATGTGAAGAAGTTTTAGAGGATGCTAACTTAATACGTTGGATTCGAGGTATGTACACATAAAATAAAACTGCATGGAAAAATGCTTTGAGCGTTTGAGATTTAATATGGTATTACGATTCTGGATGTTTTTACAATATTTCAGCCAGGGACCATAATCTAAAGGCTGCAGAAGAAATGTTTAGAAATGTGAGTGAAACATTTTTGCAGAAATATGCTAAAAACAATTGTCAATTGTGAAGAAAGTCATTTCTTGAAATAATTGCAATTATCTCTGCTTTGCTGTAGTATATAAAATGGTTCGACCAAAACGAATTAGAATCAATTTTTAAACTGGAGATCCCAAAAGAAGTTAACGATGCTGTGCGACAACCGATCTGTGGATTCGATAAAGATTCTTGTCCTCGTAAATAGACTCTCTCAGTTTTTAATGTCTTTTTATAAACTTTTCATTTTTCATCAATAAATAACAAAACCTTTACATGATATTTCTAGTTGTTTATTGCGCTGTCGGGGAAATCGACATGGCTAAGATAATGAGAGACGGATTCAAGAAAGAACTGCTGATTCACAATCTCCAAACTTTTGAAAGGGACGCATATTTTGTCCGACGTCTGATGGCTGAAAGAAAGCAAAGTGACAACATTATTTTGTATTCTGCTATTGCTGACATGGAAGGTAACAACTTTCTGTTTTTATTTGAAAAGAAATTATTTTAGAGAATTTCACAGCAGATATTTTAATTATAAGTAGGTATAACCCTAATTTTACCACATTTCATGGAGAAATTTCGATAGAATTTTTTAATTTTCCCTGAAATTCCCTAGAAACTTTCTACAATTCAAGAAAATCAAAAATATGACTTCTGGGGATGTAATAAATTGATAATTACATGGGAAATATTTTTTTCATTATCAGGTTTAAGTTGGGGACAGGTAGCGTCTGCCGATGGTAAGCTTGAATCGTCTTGTCTTCTTCATAAATGTTAAAAAACAAAATGGATTTTTAACAGTTTTACTAATAATATGACATTATTTCCATTTTATACTAATATAGTGCTTCAACATATCATGACTTTGGCAAAAACTTTTGAAGGTACCTACTTTAGCATTAAAATTGTAGCAAGTTAATACCTGAATAATAGTAGGTACTATTAAATAATAGTAATTGCATTTTACTTTCTGCTGGAAAAGCCTTTATTTATTACCTTGTTTATTTAGCAAATTATCCAGAGACAATAAACAAAATTCTGGTCATCAACGGTAAGTAATGCCTGAAAAATAATATATACAAAAATTATATACCTATGAATGACGCTATTACGAAATCTTAATGGTAATTGCTATACTTTTGTTGCACAACAGCTCCCAGAGTTTTTACAATAATCTGGAGCATTCTCAAGCAATTCCTTTCTGAAGCAACAATGGATAAAATTCAGATCTTTGGAAAAGATCGTGAGCAATGGCAAGAAGCCGTATACAAACTTGCTAATAAAGATTCTCTGCCAGAAAAAATTGGTGGATTTTTACCCGACGACACTGACGTAAGTTTATTATAATTTAAATAAATTGCTAAACGTGTTTTAAAAATAATTGTATCAGATCAGATCATGTTAATGAATAACATTTTCTTTCATTACATATTATTATTACTTTTCTTTTTGTAAACAGATTCTTCCAAAAATACACGAGTGCACCCCGAAGAAAAGAGGCAGCTACTAACAATCAGAACACATCATCATCAAAACGTGAAAATATTCCCTATCTGCTACTTTTACTGTTTTAGCCGTATGATAAACATAAATTACAGCGTGAAGTTGTGCAAATTGTAGTTTAGTCCATTATCTGCTATCAACTCACGTAAATATTACATAACTTGTAAATAAACGAACGTAAATAAATGCTAATGATATTTAAAATAGAAAAAAGCACCTTGAACTAAATTGTAAACATTATTATTATAATTTCATTTCGGCCAAGATTTGCATATAATATCTAGTGCGGAACTATAAAGTTTAATACAGTTCATGCCAATATGTCCTTGAGTTTTTATTCACCTCCCATGAGCATTTATTAGTTGTTTGCTAAACCAAAACTATTGATTGGGACCACAAAATTAAAGTGTGAAAACAAATGGTGAAAACAAATGGTCTTATATTCACGAATTTCCCAAAACCACGTTTTTAGTTGAAAGGAGGAAAAATCTCTTAAAACCTGTTCTGAGGCTCATTATTTCCCATCTCCAAGAGGTTGATGGATAAGCCAATATAATTATTGTATAGGTGTACTATACCTACCTGGGTTAATAGTTTTTCTGTTGCTGGAGTAGAAAATAAACGTGAGAATTTGAGAAGGAGTTAAGCTATGGCTGAAACATGCAAAATATTATAACCTGTCTACACATTTTCTCATAGAGGCATAACTTATTTCATTTTATAACGAAATGATTCAAAGGATTATTAAAATTAATGGTTATTATGAAATTATCAAGATTTTAGCGTGGAGTTGTTAATTCTCATTAAAATGCAAATCAAGGAGATCAAGTGGGGAGAAATCTGGTTGAATAATTCCTTTTTACCTGATTACTGCAAGTTTTTTACTGTTCCTGTCCGTGAATGTTCTCATTAAGTGAGAAATTTATTTAGAACACTTTTAATTTTATATTCCACTTGCATTGTATGCTCAGCTTATATCCATATATAGACTTTGGTTTATTGCCTGTTAAGAATGAATAAAACTAGATTAAAAATGGTTATAACATGCATGTGTTATTAGGTGACCAGGGTGTTATTATATTCATAAGTATAGAGCAATAGCGTTGGTAGGTATTAGGTATCTAAAAAAAACTTTTTACACCAAAGAGGCTGCGATGGCTTCTCACGAACGAAGAATTTTGTTTAGAAATGAAAAATTATTTTCACAGTTAACTTGCTGGTTTCGAATCTTGATCAGGACATACTGCCATTCCAAGACTTTTGTCTTGTATCTCAACAACTCTGGCAGGATTTCGAAAAGTCTATTATGGGACCCCCAAGCGCAAAGGAATTCGAACTGATTGAGAAAGTAATTTTTCAATTATTTTATGAAATTATTTAAAACTCAAACTTTTAAAAGTTACTTAACAGCAATATTGGCAAGAATTTTCTCACTACAAGGAAGTATAAAATTATATTACACACGCAAATGTCTTAATTTTTGGAATATATTTATTTACAGTTGCGTAACAATGTCCGAGATCTTGATTTATGTGAAGAAGTTTTAGTAGATGCCAATTTAATTCGCTGGATTAGAGGTATGTGTTCATGTAATCTATGTAAATATTGAGTATATATCTAACTGTGGAAACCTATATTTTCAATATTTTCTGAATCTATAACGCAAAGTACTCGCTGAAATTCAAATAAATTAGCAAAAATAGTTTGATAACGACTGGATCGTGAAAAAAATTGTTAATATTTTTTATATTTGCGATAAATGGCTAGATAAAAGCGTAAAAATAATTTTACAAAAATTTTGCAAGATTCGCAATTTGCTATCCCTTAAAATAAATGTTTATTTATGCTTGTAGGTAATAATAAAATTGTAAATTATTTCTTCATAGATAAATTTAAGTTTTGCAAATGTCATTGTCACTTCTTTTCAGCTCGGAACCATAACTTAAAAGATGCAGAGGAAATGTTTAGAAATGTGAGTGAATCAAAAAATGTCTGAAATTCTTGTCAAAAATTGTCTTCACATAATATAAATAGTATTATTGTAATTATTTCTTCACTGCCGCTTAGAAAATTAATTTATAATAACTTCATTTAATTTTTTGATTTAATTTTTGATGGGTTTTCTGTAGTATATAAAATGGTTCGACGAAATGCAGATAGGATCTATTTTTGATCATCAAGTCCCAAAAGAAGTTTCGGATTGTTTCTTTCAACCAGTTTGTGGATTCGATCACATTGGATGTCCGAGTGAGTATTATTTATGGTTGTAAATATCATAGCAATTAGAAAAACGTGCATTCATAGTTTTTGGGTGTCAATTAAGTGTATTTGATGTTTTGTAGTTATTTCGTGTGCCATTGGTCAAATGGACTTTGGTAAATTAATGAAGGAAGGACATAAACAAAATTTATTAACTCACACTATCCAAACGATGGAAAGAGACGCTTATTTTGTTCGACATCTTATGGCGGAACGAAGGAAAAGCGACTCGATTATACTGTATTCAGTGATATCGGATATGGAAGGCTTGAGCTGGAGACAATTAACATCCACAGACGGTACAAAACACATTTAAGTTAAAAGAACTACTTAGAATGTGAACTATGAATGTAAACAATAATGCAATTTAAGTTTCTGTTCTAATTTTCTTTTTTTTAACCAGTGATTCAATATTTTCTGACAATAGCGAAAACATATGAAGCGAATTTCCCCGAGAATGTTCATAAGATCATCGTTTTCAACGGTAAACTTGAAAAAATACGCTATGATGAAAAGATAATAGATAATTAAGGAAGTTACTAATTCTATAATATGATATGGTAGCTCCTGCCATTTTTACATTATTTTGGAGAATTGTCGCACCTTTTCTTTCTGAGGTAACAATAGCGAAAATTCAAGTTTTCGGAAAGAATCGTGAACAATGGCAAAAAGCTTTGCTGAAATTAGCCCCTAAAGAATCACTGCCAAAGAAATACGGCGGAATTTTAGCAGATGATGTTGATGTGAGAAATTAATTATTACATTTATACATGGTTTTAATTTTTTATTTGTGGAATATTTTATTTTGCGTATTATTCGAGTGTAGCAGAAGTAGCAGTGCTATTTTTTAATGTTTTTTGTTTTAATTGTTTAACGGCAGATTCTTCCTAAAATTTCTGATTGCATCCCAAAGAAAAGAGGCAGTTATTAAACCAGATATAATATACATGTACTCGACAATACAATGGTCATAACATATTTACAAATTCTCGCTATTTACTATACATAAAATACCAATTTACTTAATCGACTCAAAAAGTATGTATTTTTGGTTTCGGCTCCTGTGATTCAAAAATAATGTGATTTTTACCCGTTTTGCAGAATATTTTATACATAATGACAATGACATTGTACGGTACATCCTAATAAATCATATATTATATAGAACTCCATGCCGTGTTCTTCGACGATCGTTTATTTTTTAATTCTTGAATTTTACCCAAATCTCAGCATATGGATCAGGGCTATGAAACATAATGAGGGATGTGATGAGTCATATAATTTACGTACAATTGTGTTAATCCTGCAGTCAATATTATGGATAGCAGAGAATCCTTGAGAAATCTATATAATTATTGTTAAGAACTGTTGGTTTAAAAAAATCTTTAATTTCTACAAATGTAAACCGCACGCAAGTTGAGTATAAAGATTGAAATTGATAAACTTTTTTTAAAACTAATACACCAACTTCGTATCCAACAGATATATAGGTAAGTACGTGTGATTTACATTTCTGCATGTGCACATTATTATAGGTAAAGTAAAGACACAGCATTACATCCAAGCCAAGTTTCAAGCGTTATCTTTCTTAGTTAAATATCTATCCCTGAAACTGCAGTGGCTATTATATATGAAACAAGGAGCACTGGGGGAATTTTCTCAAAGTAATGTGAACATTAAGTATACGTACAACGGAAATGGAAAATCCATGGACAGGTAAAAACTTAATGCTATTCATCCCATTTGTGAAAGAGAGCGTTCAGTCTAACCGCTCTAACCCCAAGACTCTTTTATTTAAATGACAAAAATACCTGGTTTATCTCCAAATCAAAGTTCTTAAGAAGAAAAAATGGTCAAGTCTAAGGATAAAGAATTAGAATTGATTCGTCAGGTCAGTACTGTAATTATTGATCTAATTAAATATATTAAATAATCTATAGATCTAATCAAATAATATCATATACTCATTCCATCCACCCATTACTTAGTTGCAGTTTATAAGATTTTTTACTTTTCGTATCATTGTCAAGAATATGAAGAAGTTTATGTGATAAAATTACATTTGCAGCTTCGTCAAAATGTGCAGGACTTAGAATTATGCGAAGAATCGTTGTCTAATGCAAATCTAATACGGTGGATCAGAGGTACCTAACTTTTTAATTTTTACTGAGATTTTCTTTATAAACTTCATTAAATGAATTACAATAGATAATGTGAAATGTTAATGTTAATTCAAAAGTATACTGATATAATATCCTCGTGATATATCTTGTAGCACGGAATCATGTTCTAAAAGATGCAGAAATAATGTTCAGAAACGTAAGTAGCAATATTCGGATAGAAATTAGCATACTATGTAAAAGTATTATCATGTTATGTTGTTATGAAATTATATGTAACATGTGAATGTTGCTAAACTTGCTCCAGTCCAGTTTTTGTTTGGAAATAATTTTCATTTGTTTGTATATTTCTTAGTACATAAAATGGTTCGATGGAATTAAATTGAGCTCAATTTTCGACCAAAAAGTTCCAAAAGAAGTTTCAGAAGTTTACCTACAAACATTCTGCGGATTCGACTATTCTGGATGCCCCAGTCAGTAAAATAAATCTCGATAATAAAAAAGTAATTGTAGGAAAGAATAAACAAACAACGATATGTTGTGAAATTGTGAATGAGTGTTTGTATCCTCCTTTGATCATTGCATTGATTTGCATGGCTTTTCTAATGAGGAAGTTTGTTTTTCTACTTTTAACCACAGATGCAAGTTCTTGTAAATCAATTAGTCTCCTGCAAGAACTTTAATAACTACTGTTGCAAATAACATGCCCATTTGTGATTTTTTTTCAGTTGGTTTATGTCCTGTTGGTCAAATCGACTTTGCTAAATTGATGAAAGAAGGATACAAAGATGAAGTTTTCATTCAGCAAATCCAGTACTTAGAGAGAAATGCGTATTTTATCAGGCGATTGATGGCTGAGCGGCAGATAAAAGACGAAATAATTTTGCTATCATCAATTACGGACTTGGAAAATTTAGGCTGGAAACAATTGATGTCCACAGATGGTAAATAAGATAAATTGCACTCACATTTTTTGCCAAAAAACAAGGAGCTACAAACAAGCAGTGTTTGTAATTAAATCATTGTTAAAAATTAATTACTCTCATTCACATTCAACAGTGGTGAATTTCATCCGCGAGTCTGCCAAAGTTGTTGAGGTGTGTAAATAATCACTACAAACATTTATATGAATGTAATTACTATTGGTTTAAAAAAAATACTAAGTCTTAATAACTTTTTTGTCTTTTAGATGTTCTACCCGGAGACAATGCAACAGCTAATTATTATCAACGGTAGGTATTAAAAGAAACTTTAGATAGATATCTTAACTCCTTTAACGCATACATTCTCCTGTAAAAATGGTCAACTGAAAACTTTTAAGAACTGATTTATACATCATGATATAGCTCCTAGGGTATTCACCTTCGTTTGGAAGCTTTTAAAACCATTTCTTTCGGAGGTAACAATGGCAAAGATGCAAATTTATGGATCAAATCGCCGGGAATGGCAAGAAGCACTATTAAAATTTGCCCCGAAAGAATCATTGCCAAAGAAATACGGTGGGATTTTGCCCGACGATGTTGATGTGAGTACGGTTTACTAATTTACAAAAAACTTTTATTCTTTCTAGAAGATTTAATATCATTATTACCTATATACATAATACATGATAATACATTTTAATATTATTTTGTTCCAGATTCTTCCTAAATGTGAAGAGTGCGTACCAAAGAAGAGAGGGGGTCACTAATTACTCAAACTCAAAACACGAAAAAGATAATCTTATACGTAATAAAATTCAAATTTTTATTTAAGTAGCTATCACTAACGATTAGTAACGATTTACAGACTCATTTTGGTGTTGCACATCACAAAATATAACGCATTTTTCCAGTAATAAATTACTTTCTTTCTACCACTTGGAACTTGGAAGACGCATCATTAATAACGGCAAAAATATTGCCACATCTAATCACTAATCAACATTTTTCTGTGAACTGTTAATACAAAAAATGAGATCTAAAATATTTCTGTCGTAGCCTTTATGAAACGTTACGTTATTAATTAAGACTTAAGAGTAAAACATTCCCTTCATTTATTTACTTACATTACGTTTACAATAAGTATGCTTAATTGGGAATCTTCCTCCCTCAAAAAGGGTAGTGTCAGTCAGTACTAGTATTCTGATTTATTCATATGCCTGCTCGTTTTCCAAAGGTTAAGGCAGAAATCAACTTCTCAAGCCTAAAATAAGCCCGAGCTAATTACAATGTGCATGTAGAATTTTCTGGATCACTCCCCATTACATTTCTGATTTCTGAACAAGGAAAGTAAACTAAATGCACTTACTCTGAATGCTCTGAAGTTATTGGAACAGGCCTAGGATAGGCATGTTCCAATAACTTCAAAAAAGGTGTGTAAAAAAGTTCTTAAAATGGCCAAAAAAGGTTGAAAAAAGGCTGAATAGATTGTCAGTATTTTGATTAATACATGAGGAACAAAAAATATTTTAAAGTTTACAGAGTACAAAAGTACCTTTATTATATAGTTTAATTAACCAAATACAAAGGGCAGGTAAAATAATTATTGCGATACAAATTAGATGCAAATTTTATTTCCAAATTTCCAATTTGCACGATTTGCCATCGGGGATCAGTTTGTAGAATTACATTTGAAATAATAGACACTTGGCATAACTTTCTACCCACCTTTTTTGCTTTAATTTTAGACTTTTCTGTGAAATACATTGGATTTTTTTAATTGTCGAAGTAGGTTCCAAAAAGGTCCTAAAATTCCAAAATAGGATGTTAACCTTTTCAGGTTCTATAGGTCTAAAATAGGTAAAAAAGGCTGAAAACAAGCGCGAGTTATTTGTATCAAAATACTGTAAAACGTTGACCCCACCCAATAAACACACCTACATTGGGCCAATGATGGATACATATAGGCAGTATTGGGGATAACTCGGCCATGGGAAGTC
>JAAAYG020022091.1:0-18251 GCA_009936455.2 Tomocerus minor | reverse complement strand
CTAATTGTCATTTACAATCTACAATTTTACAATTTTGTAATTACAATTGGACAATCTTTATGAAATACGCCCCTGTAGTACCTAACAAAATGGATGCATGTATTTTGAGTTGGTATTCTTATAAGTTTGTCAAGTAGCAACTTTAGGAAAATTAGTGTACCCTTGACACAAGTTTAGTTAGCACGAATGTTTTTTATAGTACTTACTAATGGTATTCACACTTGGGTAAGCATCATGCATGTATCGTATAAATACGTGTATCGCATCCCTTGTAATAAAAAAGGTAGAATTCATCATGGACTGCACAGATGTGGACTTTAGATGAATTTTTCCACGCAGCCACCTGTATAATCTGGGTATTTGTGCACCGAATAGACTTAACGTCCGCTACTTTAGCTTAGAGAGGGCATTAACCGTTTTTAGACAGGGTTGCTAAATCGCAGGGCTTAAAATTCGATGCAAGTCGTTAGGAAAAAATGGTTTTCTTGGTAGATCATAGGATATAAACAGCACATTTTAAATCACATAAAAATGGCAGTGGATCAAGTGAATTAGGTAGCTATGCATACTACTATTACTACTGCATACTTTCATTCAGTTTTCTCTTAAGATTTGTGTGGCAGTATTTAAGATAATAAAATAGAATTTCTTTCTGGAATATAAAATTCTTGTGATGCAGAAGGTTACTATCACGGACATTTATTAATACACTATTAAGTAAACGTATATATAGAGAAAGAAAGAGATTGAATGCCAGTCGAGCAAATGAATGTTAAGAACCTGTCAAGGTACTTCTACAGTAGAGCTATGCATCTTGCATCATACAAGCCGCACATAAAGTAAGGTTTGTTCTGTAGCAGATAAGTACATAATGCTTGCATACTGGCAGTCGGAGACTCATTTGTGAGATGCTGGTGTGGTGCATAGTTTTTGTCGCTGTGCTCTTCCCGTTTCCTTTTCTTATCTGATGGTAGGCAATTTGCACAGTTTTCCACTCAAACTTTAGCTAACAGCTACTCAGTTTGACTTGGGAGTTCACTAACAAAGTCAGAGAAGTTGGAGGGAAGTCGAGTCAACTTATGTCAAGTCTACTTAAAACAAGCTAAAGTTGGACCTGGCCATTTTGTGCCATTGCTCTCACTTACTTTAAAACTCTTTGAAAAATCTATGTGCTTTAACTTATTACGTACCTTTGCATATCTACTTACCTCACTGTTGTGTACGTAGACTGGTAGACTTTAATGTAGCAAGGCTACGCAGCTAAGTTTCTAGTTGGGCCTCGAGGACTGGAGTAGTCGAAGACTGGGAAGACCAATATTCACTTTGCCTAATAGTTACGGAAAGTTCCAACTTTTACAGTTATTTTAGTTGACAGAGGCATATCAGGAAGGGAAAGACAACTCAGGCAGCTCAGTTGTTTATAAGAGCGCATCTTATTGCATTAGAAGTAGTTCATCAAGTCAGAAAAGCAATTCACCTTTACTAGTCACTCTTTGCTTCTTCAGCTCATTTTAAAAGTCCTCCTTTTCTATTCAACTTTCATCGCAAAAAACAGGCCGTGATATAAAAAGGCGAAGTGGGAAGTGTGTTTGTGCAAAGTACCAACTTTGCACTACTCACTTCACTCTCCTCCAAAAGCTAAACCACTGAACTGGAAACCAAGTAGATAATGTAAAGTGAAAAGGCTATCCCTCTTTTCCCTTTCCATGCAGCCACGCTAAGAATAATGTGTCCGTTTTTCTCCTTTTTGTCAGGGAAAGCATTTTCTCTTTACCTTTACTAAAACTTTCACTCTGGTTTTTCAGCTTACAAATTGAATTTTTAATTTGTTAAGCAACTCACAAGGCCTCTAATCTCAAAATTACATTTTACTTTCAGCTTTTTACTTAGCTAACGTTATTGTTCGTTCCAGACCAACTATTTTAACTATACGGACCTTTACACTTTCATACAGGTAGGTCATCTAATTTATGAATTCCTCAAGCTTGAACTTATATAAGCCCTAGCAAGGATAATTATTTAATTATACATTCGACGGAAGAACTGAAGGATCGTCATGTTATGGAAGCTTACATTTCTGTGTTTTAACAAAAGCACCAAAGTTTGACTTACAAATGGAGTTAATAGCCTTTATCAAAAATAGTTTTAAAAAGTTATAAATTGTTCTGAAAAGACCTTTCTAGAAATTGCAAAAATAGTATTTATGTAAGGGTGCAAAAATTTCAACAGAAAAGACTTTTCATGTGTTCACGATTTTAAAAAGATTATTTGCAATTTTTAAAATCTACTCAAACAACTTACCATGAGCTAGCAGATTGCAAAACTCATTTATAATACCTCGACTAGCAAGTAGGCATGGCGTAGCATTCTGAGTATTCGCCGTCTTCTCAAAGTTAGATTAACTAGGTACTTAAATAATTGTTTTTGGTGTTCATTATGATTTACATTCATGTAGCTAGCAGCTTATGCGTAATTTGGCATTTGGTACAATGCATACATACAATACATCGATGCATATGACAGTTATGGTGCCGTGTATGTAGCAGTGGCTGTATATGTATTATAAAAGATGTAACTTTGTGTCTGTTTCGCAAGAAAGCAAATGTTTCGTTAAGATGTAGGCATGTTTTGAGTGTGCACAATAGCGTAGAATGGAATTCATGCGGAACATAAAACTTAAGCAGTAAAGTTACGACAATTTGGAGAAAGTGGAGCTCTGGGTTCACGCTTTACGATTACTTTGCCCTTCAGAATTACCGAAAGATGCGAAATGATGTGATACGATCATGTTTTTTGTAAAGAGTCACGTTGTATTCTTCTTTTGCTCTCTTCCAATCATAGACCTAGTCCCCATTGTATCTAGAAAACTATCCATGAAGTACACAAACATCTCAGCAGATACTTTCTCCTGACTTTCATATTCCTACAGACTATAGCCAGGTTGCACATCATTACGTGTAGCATTATTTAGATGTTATCTACTGTAATGTCATAATATCTAAATACAATTGTTAACTATATGTATAAAAACTTTTCAGTAGCATATCCACCAACAATCCAAGGTTTTCCAACTGTAAATATTGTCTGTAAACAAAAGACGATGCTAAATACAATGGCTGGTAGGAGAATAAGTTTATGTCTTATATTTTATCTACATCGGTATTGGCTGAACGTTTTCTTTCTAAAGGAACAATAAGTATGAAAATATAGTAGACTACATAGTATATAGGCTGTAGAAAAATACTGTGGATTAATATTGTAACTATTATCTATGTCCGTTTCATCGGTTTATTTTCAATAAAAATAACTTGTTTGGATAAATAAGGCTATAGACACTATAGAAAGGAAAAACAACGGAGGGAGATAAATGAAACGGAGGATGTTTGCTGCAGATAGCAATCGAATGGCAAACTCATAAGAGGCAATGTTGTATTTTATTGAAATGGCAAATTGCATTACGATTTCAATTGCAATTTACAAAACACATCGTCATGAAAGAATGATAGCATCAAAAAGTAAATGGCCACTACGACTCCTCCGTGGATCTTAAGCCTAGGCACAGAAAGAACGTTCTCCTTGGATCTTCCTATCTGACTTGGCATTGCTTTTTGTGAGAGGAGTGCTCCGAAGTGCAATATTAAGAAATGATGTCGCTGATACCCCGTAGAATAGTTTTTGGTCTCCCTTACACTTCCCTTTCTCACTCCAACTTTCATGTGTCTATTTACTACAATTGCAATTGTTTCTATTATGCTTCTCTATCTGCTATATTGCGAGGGGGATTCCTCGGCATACGTTTTGCTAGCATTTGCGCTTTTCTCTGTTCCGTCTACTCTGACAAAAATGTGCTGTTTATTTCGGTTATATCTTAAAACTATTCAAAACACTATCCATGACACAAATTCATCTTTGATATATTGTGATATCTTTCATCTGCAAAGTTCACTGAAAATCTTTCAGTGTTTTTAAGCGATTACATGGAACGACTCCTACAAGGGAATTACTTCGAACGGGAATCATTCCTACGGAGTGATATGTAGATAATGCCATTATTTTATGCTTGCTCTTATTCTAATGTCTTCACTGATGAACTCGGGAATATGTTAATTAATAGTCATCATGTTAATTCATCAATGTTCATAATTAAAGTTCAAATTGCCATACAAGAGTGTAGTGCAGCTTTATTAAGCCAGCGATATGCAAAATATCAAAGTAGAAATACGACTACCACTTACATATATTTTGATTTGATTGAATGGAATATTCTGACAAATTGCATCCATAATAATTATTGCAGATTCGAATAACTATTGATTGGTAACATACAGTAGACCTAGCATTAAAGTTACATGTGAACCATTACTATATATGTATTCAGCACCGGGTGATTTTGTCCAGCGATATACAAAATCCCATCCTGCAGAGTTATACAAATCGTGTATTCAGTATTCTGAATAGACCCAAGTCGTTCAACTCTCCCTCCGGTTTACTGAAGTCAGTGAAGGAATGCATAAATGTTGGCCGAGTCTTCTCCTAAAAAAATCTAAGCAAATACGACGCTATTATATATGATGGATAGATATGTCCCTTATATAAAAATTCTTTCACTTCTGTTAACAAATAGTACTGAAGCACAGTAGGCAACACATTATTGTACTTGTACTATGGGAGTATGTATAGATATAAATGTCTGTGTAACTAAAATGAATCAAGGTGGATGCCCAGAGAAAGGAAATGCGCGAATTACCATCCAATGGACACCAAAAATGTTACTGAAGGATTGTGACAGAGGTGAGTGAATCAGCGTACTTAACTTCACTTTGCTTATCCGATTTTCAATAGTAACTACACCGTATATAATGCATGCATGAACGCACAAAAAAAAAATATAGCAATTTATTCGATTGTATTAGTTTGCTTAGCTATTACTAATAAGCGTAACTCTACTCCCATCACATCAACTCAACACTCTTCCATGAACATGTGTTTTATTGAATTCAGATTCTAATACTTTAGTTACCCGAAGTCTGCATAATGCTATTAATTCTTGAATTGAACGAGTAAAAATAAATGTCATGTGCATGTCATCCATCCTTTATAGTCATTACTGCATCTGCTAATTGTGCAAGAGACATTACAAAGAAATGTACGACTATTTCCATAAATCATGCCAAGGTTTATGTTAAAATATTCCTCAACTGCATAGCTCTTTGTGTTAAATGAGTATAGTATCCTTGATTTAATTCCATCTCACTAGGCAAATGCTGACAAGTCAACTATCAAATGAAATAAGGATCCCTAACTAGGCCTTACTTGATTTTCATGGTCGTTGAGCCTTAGAATCGAATATTGCAGATCTTTATGCTTGTTGATTTGGCAGAGTCGTTAGAAAATGTTACTTCTAGTTTTAGAGTAAGTCTCTACATAAATAAAATACATGCTTCGTAGTGCTGAGGTTACTGGATCAGGCAGTCAGCCCCGGAACTCAATCACAATACACAAGCATGGAAAGACAGCTTTGATTGTATGGATTCCATTAGTCTCTGAATTTACTACTAAAAGTCCCGTTCTTCGTTCTTCCAAATGGTGTACCATGAAAGAATGAACACAATCAACCATTATTGTACAATCAAAACATTTTCTGGGAAATGGTTGTTTCCTAAAATTCGTCACGGGTATCCTGTATCCCGATTTTCTATAAATATGTGTTGCAAGTAATGAAGGCACACTATTTACCCCATGACCTTTTTCCAATATGTGAAAGTCAATCATAAAGTCACCGTTCATTACTGAGCTGAGACTTTCATTATTTGTTGGTACTCCTTATAGGTATTTACTCGGATTTGTCATCTCTATCATGGACATTATTTGTTACACACCATCACTCTCCAGTAATTAAAGTTCCTAGTCGCGATGATGAGTTGATGAGTCGATGGAATAGTGTAGGTATATTATAACTACGTAGCTTAGTTAGCTCATTTATGTACTGCAGTCATTAGAACTGTTTACTCCGCCCCTTTTCTCTATCTACGTCGTATTTGAGATCTCCCTTTCGTCTTTTATTGCAGGACAGACAAAACATCAATAAATAGTGTAGGTACCTATAAACAGTATAGTGTTTATAGCAGTGCCATTTTCCTACTGTTTCTCCTTTTTGCTCTGAATTTTACCGTATCTTGAGCCAGAGAAATTCTTATGGGTTTCATGTTCTCGGCAATACTTGGCTATATGTTGTACTGCTTGTATGGAAGGGGGACGAAGCTACAAAATTGGCATCACTTCGGCTTCTTTCGTTTACGACCAAAATTTCTGTTCTGCTATGAATGGTAATTCTATTGTAGGATGATCGTGTGTGGTTTGATTTTCTATCATCTGCGTCCTAGCAAGTAGACTTTGTGTAATTTGTTCTTTAGGTTTAGATATATCCATGCAATGCACATGAACGTGGCTTATAGTATAAGAGCTAAGTATATCCATGCTATAGTGTTAAATTTTAGTCGAGTTGATTGTAAATTGGATTGTATAGGAGTAATTTGAAGAGGAAGGAGCTAACGAACTGTGCTTATGCATATTCAACTAGGTAGCAGCTTTCATTTGCTCTCCAACAACCGAACTGTGAGTTGTGATTGTGACTGACTGCGAATATGATCAGTGAGACAAGTTAAAGGTGGATGAACATATACTCTGGCCCTGCACTACGCATCTAGTCGACTACAAGCTGACTAAACAACGACTATAAATTAGATCAATGATAGACAAAACTTATTTGTATAGTATGCATCCCTCTATCATAACCATTTCCATTATCCTTCTCTACACAGTATTAGTTGTAGAACTTCTAGTCTTTCAACTCTCAACTCCAGCACTTCACTTGTACTAAATCTGCATATGAATGAGATTCTCATGTTTCTCCTAGCAAAACTATAGTTATAATATAATCTACCTAAATATATCCATAGAATATAAATAGAACGTGATTAGTATATCTACCTACTGAAATTAAATGAAATAAATTTCGCCTCTAGCTCCAATCTGTTCAAACGTATAGCATTTAGCGAGGCAAAGCTGGGCTGAATACAAATTCCAATCTTTCCTACTTTTCCTTATTCTACTATTTCCTAATTTTCCTTTATTACATACTATGACTAAGTACATATATATTTATATTAGCTATACTTGATGGTACGCAGTGAAAGTTGTCTGGTTTGCTTTGCACTTATGTATTGTTGATATGAATAGGATGGTGATGGGGATTCTGTCGTTCTGTGCATAATGTATAATAACAAGTAGTGTAGTGATACCAGGTTTGTTCAAGCTATGCAGTCCTCGTACCTACTGCATTAACGTTGGGATCAATGGAAATCTAAATCAAAGTTCCTTAGTCTTTCTCATAGCATTTATCTACAGAGCCAAGATGAATTCCTGCTCATTCGTGTACATGCATTAACTACAGAAGAGAGCCAAAGCCAGATTAGAGAAGAGTGGAATAATTCACAGAACTTCATTTTCATTTGCTCATCTTCCTTATAGTTTTGTTCGTCGTCTGCTTCCGAATGAATTCATACATGAACTTCCTTCATATTTCACAATATCTGCAAATTGTATTTCTTTTTTCTCAATTCCTTTAATGAAGTGCTAATTTTGCTCTGGTTAATAATAATACACAAAAGTATTTTATATTTAACTTTCGTTTTATTAGATTGATGTAATTACCATTGATGTAATTTCTAATAATATAACTGAGGTAATAATCGATCTAGTCTCTCGCCCACATAACAATAGATTACCTAAGTTTCTACGGACATTTCTTGAAAAACATTGGTTTTTTAAAATGTCTTCATTATTCTGTAACTTTAAAACAAAGTGACTTTCATTTAAGACTATACTGGAAAATGGGGAGTCTCGAAAGCAAGCCACAACAAAACAGACTCAGGCTTTGCTAATAACACGGTGCAAGTTCACAGTATGCACGTGTAATAATAATGAGCATTGGCGTTTTAGGCAGATTAATTTTCGTAGAGAAAGGGCTTGGCTGACTTTCAATTCCTTTGAGTCTTGTACAACAGGGACAGCTCAGTGAGTCAGTGCAGGCAGCAGTGTGTATGAAAGTTGATTTCTCAGCTACATTTTGTGGGGAATGAATGCACGGAGAAGTGAAATGAATGAAGCAAGGCTCACTTGAAATCCTTCTCGATTGCATTACATTTCATTGCTAGTAAATCTTATGCTAAGGACTTTTCCATTGCTCACTTATATCAGTTATATGCATGAAATATAGTTTGCTTCCGAACTTTAAAGCGAAGGTGGTTTGGTTAGAGAGATTAAGTAGCGGCGGTGATTTGGTTAGAGTAGGTGTAAATTCCTTGCCAAGTTAAGTCGATTGTAGCACAGGGACGGCTTTTGCACCTATACATTCTGACTTAACAATCCACCTTAAGCGAGCATCATCTATAGCTAAATCAAAAGCAAATGAATTCAGTCGGCGTGTTCCAGCCAAGCGAGAGCGAGCTTGGGTTTTGGAAGGGATCGTAATTTATAAAGTCAACCCAGTGACTCTGATTATTGCCTTTATAGTTAACTATTTACGTCTAAGTAGATTACATTATCTTCTATTTACCGCAGCTTCATGCACCAACTTAAAAGATTCACAGCACTTCTAAGCTCAGAACCATACGCCACATTCAAGGTGATAAAACCTGTAATATGCATTTGAAAGCTATTGCATAATAATTCAATCCAATACAGATGTGCACATATTTAGTACCTCATCCTCACTTACATAATGTCCCCAGTCCGTTCCAACTAGTATTGTGCTATCCTGGAATTACCTATATAGCTGATGCGTTCTTAATGATAATTACATGTATTATGGTCTGTATTAATTATGAGTGGGAAGCATATTTTGACATATAATAATATCCTACAAAGCGAAAATACAAGATACAAGTGCATGAAATTATGGAGCTGTAAGCATAAAATCTTCAAAAGAAAGGACGTACTATTTATACATGTTGTTTGTAAGTGGATGTAATTCAGGTATGTATGTATATATGTAGGGCACTCCAATTGGCGCTTGTAAGCTGTGCCGCTAATGAGGCTAAAGTTGAAAATCAACCTAGATATTTCTTATTACATCGTATTATTATAGTTATAAAGGCCATAACGCACTTAGCAGAAATTACATCTGCAAAACTGGCATTTAATGGCTATAGAGTCAGAGTTGATTATATATAATACACTACAGAATTCACACAGTAGGGCAATAAAGTAAATTCTCCGGGTGCTCTCAGATACTTGCAGTCTCCGGAGCAGTCGTGCTAAAAGGAAATTGAAAATTACGTAGCATGTAGTAGTGGTGCTACCTAAATTAAAATAGTGGGTTGAGATTAACAATATAATTATTTAGAAAGGTCTGCGCATAGGCTCACTGTATTAGTAGAGGATTTAATCCTTGATGTACTCATTACATTTTACGCATAGCGGTTGAATGCATGTAGAAAGGATTCATTGGGTTGACTAAACGTTTAAGTAGGTAAACAATTATCGTACATTGCCATTAAAATAGTAGTCTTTTCCGTATGCTTAGCACGCTATTTTAAAATGCCTTCACAATTCAGCCATGTAGAGAATAGGATTCTGTTAAGGCTACAAAAATAAAGTGGGCATAAACCTTGTTACTCATTGTGGATATTTATAATTATGCCTTTTACTAAATGTGTCTACAGGGCTCAGGGCTATGCGTCCCTATCTCCTTTAATCATCTACAGCATTGCAGCGGGTAAAAATTTCATTAGGGAAATTAGTTTCCGGAAATGAGGATGGAGTGCGAGTATATTGAGTGATGAAGACGCAGAAGAGACGAAGTTAACCAAGTGAAACGAATGACGCGCAGGGAGCTTTTATTTAGAAACCTATTGACAATGTAACGTTTCCGCCTATTGCCTTCACTATATATTTATTTTGCGTATACTTGTACAATATTTCCTTAGCAAGTACCATATATAGTCCATTAGAACTAGAGAGATTATGCATGCATAACGAAAATGGAGCTGGCTTTTCCTGGTTCTGGAGGTCATGGCATTTTCTATGTACATTTATATGTATAATATCCTGTGTTTTTGTACTTAGGGGGATTTACCGCATAATTCCTCTTTTCATCACCCAAAGTTGTCATATGTGTATCCTGTGAGGATTTTGGCCAAAGAGTACGCATATGTAATGTCACAAAGAGTTAAATAATAAAAAAGACAAAGTTTACTGACAACAGTTTTACAGAATGTAACGCTAGGGAAAGTTGATGTTTTGCTACTAACTAAATAATAAGTTGTTCTCGGATGGCTGATAGCATTCTTGTAGAAAAAGAAGCAGAGAAAGAGACAAAGTAGAAAAGAAGAATAAAATAGTAACAACAGAATGCTTATTTTATGAGCACATCTCGTTCTGTTCAAATATTCTGCTCTGCTTCCTTGCTTTTTATTTATAAGTACAGTAGTTTATCTGGAGATAAAAGCAGGAGAGAGAGAGAAAGCAAAGTAAAAGTACTTACATTGTACAGTTGAATGTAGATTACACTGTTAATAGGTAAACGCAATTAAAGCGAGAGAATGTAGTAGAGACAGAGAAAAAAGCATTAATACAAGAGCTACATACACAGGACATGCAAATACATAAAATTCTTTAGATTATATATAACTATAGGAAATTCAAGAAGGATATAGTTGGCCGTAGATATCTAAACTAACAATAAGATAAGGAATATGAGATAAGCCTCGTCCATGATGTATCAAAATAGCTACGTAAAAGTCAATGCTGATGTAGAGAAAACAAAGGCGAGTAGAAAATCCCATAAAGAAACTCTATTTTCTCCAGTGGAGAGTTAGAGAGTGATGCCAGGAAAAGGCAAGTCATTCCTTGGCTAACAACAATGGCTCCTTTGCCTTCAGCCTCACTAGACTTGTTTTATTCAGTGTGTTACGACTCTAGGAGTGGATTTTCAGGGAGTAAAACACCCGGGCTTTCCCTTGAAATTTTCATATGCATGATCAAACTAGCCCAGTTGCCTGTCTAATGGAAATGCAATAGTCTGGGATATTTAGCATATAATATTTGCAAGTATATTTTAGTATATCGTGTAGAAATGGCTTTCGTTGGCCATGCCAGGAGCTACTTATCTGCATTCCAATATTACTTGCTGCGTGCAATTTCCTATTGTGCTTTATGTATGTAGGTTAAGAATGTTTTAGTGAATTATGGCCACCATCGCTCTGTATAAATATATAAGTTTTTACTATCTACACCTACTTAGGTATATGAAAATCTATGAAAGATAAATTGTAGTACTTTGTATGTAGTCCATTAAAGTGACGTATGTACGTTGACTGCATACGAGAGGGGACTGCTCTTTAAATCCACGTCCTATATATGTCTATTAAATGCATAGCAGTCAGAAAAGTCTACGAGCATTGCATAACTCTTGGCATATTAGCACGCGTCTCCCTTCCCCAATAAACTATTGTATTGTGCTGAGCTCTGCTTTGAGTGTTTGAGTGTCGTGCCTTGCTTTACTCACACTAAATATATAGCACTATATTAAAATTATATATTTTCCCAACATTAAGATTCTGTCCGTATGTTCAAACTCAGGATTTCATTGTTCCTGCATTGCCTGGATGTTCTTTACGTTTCCCCACTTTTCAGTCACTACTACTAAGTTCCCCTATTTTGATATAGCTTACGATTACGGTCTTCTCGCCTGTCTAAAGAAGGATTTATTTTTTGCGTGCAAATTTTTACAAGGATATTCCCAAAACAATAGAGTATTATTATCAAGAGTTATAGCGATTTACGGAACTGTATAACTCGTAACTACAAGTACATTAAACTTTAATGCAAAAGAATGCATTTTATGTCTCTATGCAGGATTTTAATAATTGTATCGATGTAGATAGTGCTAACAGTAGCTGTGTATCTATAAATATTGTAGATATTGCCCTCCACATGGTGACTGCATCATTTACATTTAGACAGAATGCTTCGTAAATCCTTCTCGATTCGTTCGTTATTTATTCATAGACATAGATATGAGAATAACCTGGATAGCTGTGTATTAGTTGAAATGCCCTTTAGACACAACATACAAAGAGATGTAGTGAGTGAGTAAGTTGACTCTTTCGTGGTTACATCCTTTCATTTGAGATCAAGCTCGCTCAGCTTTACTGCACTGTTTTGCAGGGTGCATACGTCATAATAAATAAATGAGAGATATAGAGATGGGGAACTGGGAGAAAGATCAACTTATTTATTCATGCTGTATCGACAAGGGTACATCGCAGCAAATGTTTCCTTTCCTCTTCAGATACCCCAGAATCACTCATGAATTTCCAAAAATGATTCTACACTATAGTTACTACGAAAAGAGTTAACTCCTTAGTACACACACTAGAAGCAATAATAATCTTCATTCCACAAAGTAACAATTAAGCCTTTTCTTTTTGTGTCACTGAACTATGGTAATAATTCCTGCGCTCTTTTAAGGAGTAAATCCATAAATCAACATGTGAATGCAGGAAATATTTGCATAGCTACTGCATATTTAGTTGAAAGAATAGTGCCGACTCCTACCACTGTCAGTCCACTGTTTCTCTCTTCTTTCTGTTTTACATCTCTATCTAGTTTAAATAAAGTCTGAGTTTTGTTGTACGTGTTCGTGTTTTATGGCGTGCTATTTCTTTTTATCTTGCGGTAAGGCATAATAATGGAATGGATGGTTGTAAATCGGGAAGTGAAATATTGGGATTTCCTGCCTCCTCTACAACTTTAGCTCTCGCATCGGTTGACAGCTCTCTGTGCACTACATTATCACTAATGCAAGTGTGTGTATGTGCACAAAACATATTAGTGGCTAGTATATGGAGCTATTTAGTACATCTGTCTGAGTTTGGATGGAGGAGAGATGCTAGGATGCTGTTCTTGAGGGAATGCAAGGCTTGGCCAGTCCAGAAAGCCCATTGTCAGTTTTTTTGTAGAGGAGCTGACTAAAGCAGTGAAGCTGAAGGAGCCGTCCCTTTCCATTGAATTTCCATTGAGAAGAATCTCTTGGCTGATGTTGCCTCTGATATGACACCACTGACTTGTCCTCCGGCCCGAAAACTCCCGCTATACTCCTACAGCCTCCAAGTCTGGCCAGGAGAAAAGGATGAAATAGGAAATAAGAAAAAGCGGGCGGGCCACATGATAGTGAGCAGTTCTTTTTGTACACAGTGTTTGTACATAATGTATACTTTATGGACAATGTGTAACTTGACTTGACTCCACTTGACTACTCGACTTGCTTTTGGCTTCAGATTCAACTTTACTTAGGCCAAGCATTTCTTTGGCTAGATTTAATGTGAGTTGTGTGCCGAGAGTTATGTGACTTTGTAAGAGCACTGTCATAGCCATACTAACTATTATTCCTCTATAACTCCTCTCTCTCTCTCTCTCTCTCTCTCTCTCTCTATCTGTTTATAATATCACTACTAGCTCTATGTACGACCTGCAAAAAACATCACTCTTTTATTCTAGCTCCTTCATATGGCCCCTTCTTTACGTGTGTACATCAAAAAAAAAGAACAAGACTGAACAGTACGCCCCTTTCTTGTCCAAATTCTTCTCAGCATCCACGGAATCAGAAGCAATGTATTATGTATGTATTTAGCTATTTCAAATTCTCCTTTGTCGTTAGCTTCTATTATCTATTGTAACTATCCTACAGTCGGCAAATATTAGTTTACTGGTCCCTGAATCACTAGTCACTACTTAGCTTAACTGCTTTACAGATAAGATACTAAATCCCGTAGATATATAAATATCATCTTCATGTAGATCCTTGAAGACATTCGTAACCACCTCCATATAAATCTATCCAACTTTCTCCCCTATACTTATGTCTTAAAAGTAACTACAGTGCCCGTTACAAGAGAAAATGAAGAGAGAGAGACTAAAGAATAAAGGATATTATCATCTGCTAAAGTTGGAGAGAGAAAGTACTAAGGAAGAATTAAATCTTGTCTATACGCTATTTTACTCTCTCTCTCTCTCTCTCTCTCTCTCTATCTGTCTGTTTCCAGTTCGTACTCTCACAGGAAGGTCAAACAAGAGCTTAGATACAGAGTTGGGGAGAAAGCTCTTTTTCCCCAGACCATTCTCCTCCTCGCATTCTTCTCTATCCCCCAATGTTTCCGCTATCAATAAAAATTCCATTAAATCACTGGATGTGTACAGTTATTTTTCTGTTGTTTTATTTAGGGAAGAACTAAATTTTTTAATGTTCCATATGTAAGGAGTCGAGGAGGAAGGAGCAAGGGAGGTTTTGGTACAAAAAAACTGTAGACAGACAGAATGTGCATTATTGCCGACAAGGCAGAGGACGAAGAAAAAACTTATCCACTTGGAATTAGATGGAGAAAGTCAAAGATCCCAGTTGTTGCTTTGATTGTGGGGAGTGATGGCGTGAGTGTCTGCTAGAGGGAGTTTTCGTTGCATTTGGAAGATTGTAGCCGGTGAAAGTGTCTGTATGTGGAAATGCGTCATATTGTTCATGTCGGAGTCCGGGTATTCTGTAGGTGGTAGAGTAGTCGTGTGAGCTTGGGAGATGGAACTGCGGCGATTTCTCTCCGGTGGTTTTGGCCATCCCTGCATTGGCGTCTGCAACGTCGGTAGAAGAGTATCGACCGAAACTCTGCGGCATGAGAGAAATAGCTCTTGGGTCAACGTCCCCGAGTTCCCGGATAATGGCACACTCCGTGTGCTCTATATACCGGCTGCCTCGCCACGTTCTACCCTATATCTCCCCTCTCCCTATACATTAGTTCTGAACAGCCGACTTCATTCGTATCTACGCTCTGCCTCCCTCCCGTCCATGTAACACTGTATATTGTACGTGCAGACTTTTACAGACAGCTCCCAATAAATACATACAGCTCTAAGGATATGCATATATTCCTTCGCATACGTTCTTTCACTGCTTAGACTCTCCTGAAATCCTTACTTTCATTATACTCTTTCTTTCTTATAGTCTGCATGGGCTTACACTTTGCACTAATACTCTACTAACAGAGAGTAAAACATCACTACTATAATAATAACGTGTACATCATAGATAAACTTGGTCTCTCTCTCTCTCTCACTCTCTCTCTCTCTGCTTATAGTCATCTCTCTTTGGAAAGGGTATTTATACAGTGACTAGTGCACACATTTTCATTCCTTACTTATATAATGTGATATAAAATAGGGGCTGCAATATTCCATGTCATGCTTAGACAAACCAAGTCACTGTATTTCTATTACTCTTTCCTTAGCCATTACTTTTCATTCTCTACTCAACTACACTTACACTACTATATTATATGCATACTATAGTCTATACAATGGCTCTAGGTTAATATATTCCCCCAATGTTCCACTCGCTATATAACAAATATATAGTTTTCCTATAGCTATATCAAGTAGGTAGATTCTACACTGCAATTTTGGTCTGCTGAAAACACCAGTATAGTAGTAACAGTATATTTGCTTTCAATATTTTAGTTATAGAGGTGCTAGCGAACGGACTACCTATACCTACGGGATTTATATCGAACAACCTCATATAAATGCTAAATGAAGCATAGTTAGATAGTTTGCTATAATACAGAACCTTGTCTCGCGTCCCTCGCTTTTCTATATATGTGTGTAAGTTGTAGTAGAGTTTGCTTCCATTTACATCTTGGGGGTGCCCTTCGTAACGGCACATGTACCTACAGATGAATATATACGACGTCCTGCACATGTACTCATACGAAAAAGAGACTTAGCCCAGACGAGCAAACTCCTATAACGCTCGCAACTGCATTCTCATCGCATTTGTTTAGTCTTCAGATCCTCTATGTTAATATCGGCTATGTTAATATAGCTTTCTGGTGAATAGGGGATCCTAGTCTGTACAGCATAAAGACGCATACTATTATATGTAGGGAGTAGGGAGTGCTATAGATGTGGAAGACAGTTATCGTCCTCAACTGCGTTCTTCTTCGTGATGTGGCATAGTATTTATATTCTCAGAGCCTTTTATAAGTGAGACTTGCATCTTGGGAAAACTTTTCTTCTTTACTTTTCTTTACTCTAGTTGAGTGAGTTCTGTAGCGTCTCAGACTCTTTTCTTTCTCTCTCTCTTTCACTCCTTTCTCTCTAATATTTTTCTACTGAGTTGAGTAACGAACAACAGAGAGAAGCTACTACTACTCCTATTACCTACCAACTCAGGGATATGCTTAGGCACCTACTAGAGCAGACTTGTATTTATGATCCTTCTTTGTATACAAGGTGTTCAATGCTGTAATATCATCTGGGCTGGGAGCGACTCTTATAAATATATCTCCTTCCCAGTCAATCTTCACAATTGTGCTTAGTTATGCTACATTGCTGTTATTACCCGCGTCTTATCTTCCTTCTGGTGTTAGTTGACTTTTCTACTACCTACCTAAGCAGCTCCTTCTATTTAGATATTCTCCATTATTACTTATATTTTGTCGGGGAAATCTGTTTGGTTTATCATACAAGTAGGTACTTCTCTGGACTTCCACTTTGTACTGCAGTGGAATTTTCTTTTCTTGAGGAATATCTTTGCTGGTATACCTGCTGCTGTTATCTATAATATTTAGCACTCTTTAGAGGAGATCTGCAAGGCATAAGTATTTGTCGTGTCTATGATGACAGTCTCCAGTGAGAGTATTGGTATCTTTATGTTTCTCAAGTACTCTGCGGGTTTTTCTACAGTCAACCTCCTTATGGCTGTGGGAAACGATGCGTTGTGTAAAATACATTGCTCAAATAGAACCTGTGTAGCAAGTACTAGAAAATATATAGAAATTTCCCCGGTTTTCTTCTCAAGCTCCTTTTCTCCCTTTCATTTTATTCGATTCCTTAAGAAAAGAAAAACTTATTCTGTTCTTAGTGTTTCTTGTGAGCGCTTTCTCCGAATACGTCCGCAGATTATACATATTGCTCTAGTTCACAGTCAATAGTCATATTATACACTGCCTAGTAGTCAAGTAAGCAAGTATGTAGGCATTCTTGTAAGCCTTTGCTTTGAGTGCAGACAGTTTACTTCAGCTTCAGTTACACAACACGATTTCTTTTTTCAAGAGCCCTTTCCTATCATTTCTATCGCGAAATTTTGCTCAAGGGTTCTTTTCAACTCCCAAGAAAATACCCAATGCTACTAGACATTCCCTATAGTTATATCCCTAGTCTATGTATATCTTTGTATCACTATTATATGATTCAAGTGGGGAACTAACTTTACTAACGAACTAAGCACCAAAAGTGCCTGCTCATAGAAAATAACTCGCACAGAAAGAAAGTAGTGATTTGGAAATTTATTATTAGTTTGGGCGGAAATTAAAGTTTTTTTCTGCCTCCATGCTTAATTTACCTACCTACTTTCTCTCTCGTGGAGCACATAAACATACAAATATACACACTTAAGTAACAAGGTTATACGGTATATCTATACACAGAAGATATTATGGCATCTTTTGTTGATCCTGTTACAAGTTACAAGCCTCTATAATTTATATGTGCGTTAGCGAAAAGTTAATTACTTAATGCATTTAATCACTTAATGCATAATATGCCTTTGCACATCAATCTTCACAGTCATTTTTTATATATCTAAGTAGCGACTGTCACAAATGTTATGCATACTCAAGTTACTCTGCTAAAATTTATTTTAAAATACGTTTCTGGGGTTTACGAGGAAAATTCCATAATAGATGTAGGGATGTCGTGAGAACTATATCTGGAAACGTCTGTGATGATACCAGTCGGAAATATCACCACTTGTTTCTGCTAAATAGAGCCCAGTGATTTACAAGTCAGCACCTCATTGAAACAATATCTGATCAATAATGACAAAGGAATTGTTTTTGAAATATGCCGAAAATTAACTGACAATATTTTTGATATTGTTGTTATTGAATTGGTTCAAGTTGATTTTGTAAAATTTTGACAGTCATTTTGAAAATGTCTTTGAGAGACAGTGAAAATGAACGTGCAACTTTCTCTGATTTCCACAGTAAGAAATGTTTACAGCAGTGTACGATTTCGCACTGGTTTCATCTCAGCCGCTTACATACATCTACTTTGGAACATGGAAGTTAAGTCGGTTACTTTGATTTGATTTAGTTTGGCAAGGCAAAGAAAGAGATTACCTTCTTGCTATGTTGAAAAAG
>JAAAYG020022080.1:7717-18251 GCA_009936455.2 Tomocerus minor | reverse complement strand
AAAGCTGTAATCTGTTGTAATACTAACGGAGCGCCACATAGTTCGTTATTTGCATGACATTCAGCATTCCCTTCTAAGTACTTCTGGGAAGGTAGCCTGCTGCTTCATGAGTAATTAACCCACGACTCATTTTTCATCTGATGCCATCAAGATAAAAAGAAGTAGTGAAATCATGATAGCTTCATATTGGTACGTGATGCGGACTCTGCTGGAAAAGAACACACACGTAGACTTCAAGCGTCCGAAATATTACATTTTCATATGTGTTTTGAAAGAACTAGAGCAGAGTGAAATTAGTTAAGTAAATATTGAAACTTTTGGCTGGGACATTTGTAATCTGTAGTTTGAACGAGAGTGTATAATTTGAGAGGTCTTATTTAATACTCTCTCTCTCTCTCTCTCTTTCTCCCCTATCCTAAAGGTGTATGTGTATAGGCTGCGTAATTTAATCATGTCACACTTTTCTTACGTCCTAACTAGCCTTCAAGTTATAAATATAAATACTAACTAGGTAACGAGCAGCTTTGTAAGGGTGTAGGAAGTTGTGAGTCTATTAAAGAACGGAGAATGTCAATCTATACTACAATAAAACTAAGATATTAAAATAAATGTCCGGATGAGTAATAGAAGTCCTACTGCTCCATTTGTTCACCTAAACTCCAAAGGTGAGTTTAACTAAGCGGAAATTTCATTAAGTGAGATTTCGCGTGCAAAATTACCATATAAATCCCTAAATAAGCGAACATTATGCTATTTTCAGTCATACTAGACTATTTATAGACAATACACTCACTGGAAACATGTTTATTTTGCTGGAAACTTAATAAATTTCCTTTGGGCTGAAGCTACGTAGGATTTAGATGCTCGAAGTGCTGTTTCCGGACTCCGTTATGCCATCAATTCTAGTTAAACTAATGCTATACTTTAAATTTTGACGGACCTATTCTGAATTAGTAGCCTCTAAACTAACAATCGTGAATTGTGATAGCAGAGTAATTTGTAAATAGCATGTTTTTTCGTAATACTAACTGCGTCATCGCAGATTTGTCGTTTCCTATTAATTAACAAGACAGGGTGGAGCTCTATGTGACTATTTATTGAATCATTGCTGTGTACATTCTTACTTTAAAGTGTTTTGAGGTTTAACCCGTTCTACGTGGTGTAATGTAAATGATGTAGTGTTATTTAATGCTCAGAAATGCAGTTGACGATTGCAGTAGTGACTTTTTATGACGAAACACAGCATTATACAATGAAGCTAGGATGCTGAAACATTGATACGTTTTAGTTTTATCACCGACTGGACTTTATCGGTTTTGATAGTACATCTTCCGACATTCCGAAGATTTCCTTTTGTAATTTAAGAAAAACTTTCGTGACAAATAATATAAGGTCAGAAATTGCAAGTCGTGGCTTTATTCAAACAAAAAACAAATAAAACGTCGCAATCACAAATATAACGAAGGCAGCTTCCTTTTGGGTCCATGCAAATTGGGATCCGCTGTATATTAGCATAATCATATGGTGGAAGGTATCGGTAATTGGCACAACCGAAAGTTCTCGAATAGGCATAACACATATCGTGATTTCTGCAACATAAGTCACAACGGTCAACTGGTTCACCCCCTCCTCCTATTCCACACCAATTTCCGTAGGACACAAATTTAAATCTGTTAAAGGCTGTATATTTCCCTATAAGTTGTCCCAATTGATAAAAGTTTCGAGGCATGATCTGTCTTCTTGACTGATGATAGAAGATTCTCTCTTTCACATGTCGTTTTTTGCAACATCTTTCAGAATGCTCAGACTTATCAGGAGCTTGAGAGACATTTTGCAAGTTGACTTCAAGGTTTTCTAATTTTAAAGAAGTTATGACTGCAGTCTCTTTTGGTAATGATGAAATACTGTTGAACTCCTTTGAATTACTATTTCCTGCTACTATTGGAATAACAAAGACAATGAAACATAGAAACAACACCATAATTCCAAATATAAAGAAGGCAAAATCTAAAAATTACTATTTCAATAATGATTCTTAACCGATTTTAATTCGCCGAATTTTAAAATCATTGCGAGTAAATGTAAATGCAATTTTTTGGTGTAACAATAGACTGTCACATAATGTGTGGAAATTGTTATTTCGTAAAAAGAAACAGAAAGGCTTACAGAGCACGTCTCATGCTCTCTTTTTTGACATCATATTGTACTGTTTGACATCATGTACAATTATAATGGCTCTATAAAATAGGTGATAGCTACAATGATTTATCAAGGTCTATTCTTAATCCAATTGTATATTTTCTTTATTGCCATATTGGCTTAATAAAAACAAAGGTTATTGTTTAATTAATTGTCTCAATGAAAATTTAAAAGCGACGATCAGATTGCTTAATACCAAACCAAACTGAAAGTAATGTGCAAATAGAGTTTTTGAAAACATATCATAGAATAAAATGCATGTTTCAGGTTGTTTCAATTTAAACAGGTTATTGTATATCTGCAAAAGGTCCAGGCGGAAGAATGACGGAATTGGAATACGCTGAAAATTTAATATTTTCCTAACTTTTGCCATTTGTAACATTTTACTTTGTTTTTTTACTTTATTTTTGCTGTTATTTCTCATTACATGAGAAAAACGTCAAGAAAGCCTATAGATATAGATATCGCTATTAAGCTACTACATGGGAATTCCTACAAAAATAATATGGCAGTAATATAATATTATTTTCATGAAATATATAATACTTCAGTATACTGTCACTTTTCTTTGCTAGTGTATGCACCGATAAAATGATTATTATAACAAATTGTGTTCATCGGAGCGTATTGAAGGATCCTGTTGGATATGGTTTGATATAACATACGTAATACACCTTACTATACACGTATTATACACATTCAGTCAGTATTTTTTGGTATCGTGTATTATATATATATAATATATCTATTTCTATGATTGGGGCTTTTGTTCAAAAGAATTCGTAATGCATTACTGCTTCTTATTATTACGTGAACAAATAAATTCCCTAAACGACAAAAAACTTATATATAGTATGGGTCCTTTGTAAATAGTTGAATGTATTTCTGTAGACAAGATTCTTATTCAACCCAAGCTTGCTGCTGAGCATATGTCAATAATTTATCCTATGCATTAAGCAGATCATAAGGTCAAAAGTAGATCATAAAATGAATTGCAAGAACTTCAGTGGGTTCTGAAAGTGCATATTATGCTACCATTTGTAACTGGCAACGGTTTACATTACCCGCAGAAGTATATTAATACATGTAAATACATTCGTTAAAATAGCTCCATAATTCATTAGTCATTAGCTACTGAAATTACTAAAGCTCTCGGTCGATTCTAAGTGTGCAAAAACCCTGAGACGATAAATAATTAAATTATAAGTGGCAAAATTATATCCCATTTTCATCGAAAATGACATTTCCTCTATAATCTGTATGCATATACGATTTTGAATACTAGAAAGTTTGAGTTAACTTCGTTAAAAACGTCAACATTCACTCTAGTCTTTCAATATCTCAATCAAAAGATTGACTTTGTTAGTACAATAAAGGCTGTGAATTATGATTCAAGTTTATTTTAATGAAGTCATAGCTAATTTATAATGGGAACAAAATATTCTTCTGTTTATTATTATTATTATTAATTGATCTATCACAAAGTCATCTATAGATATGTACTAGTGTATTATAGCTAAAATAACATTGTAATGCTATTTCGTTGAAATTGAAATGCTGTTGACATGGAATGTAAAGGATTTGTTGTGGCCCATGCTATATACCGTCCGCAAAGCATACAATGAGCTCTGTAAGGCAGATAAGTCACAATCGTGTACTGTTACTGCAATGAATGATAAGAAAATGGAGATCTCGTGCCAAAGGCCAGAAACTTATTCAGTGTCGGTTTCTAAACGACATTATTAATGAGAATCAAGTTCTCAACGAAATAATTTAGTTTAATAATGACTTCTAGCAACGACAAGCGGGTTATTTCAGTGGCCCATAATCGTAATGTAATGCGAAATCGTCTACCAATAACAAATTGCCAGACCACCCTGCCCTGATTCACTAGGGAGAGAGCTTAATAAATAATATTAATAGTGCTTCAACATACTACCGTTGATATTGATAATGTTTTGAAAACCGAGTACACTGTACATGGATTTCCGTGCATGATTTTCTCTCGATTTTACATTTTAGTATTTTGAGGGAATTATATGTTTTGACTTGTGCTACTTACATTCACAAATGATATAGATGTAGCCATGTTATTTTCTGGTCTAGTACTTCGAAATGTATTTGCATCGAAAAAGCAACTACGCTAATAGCTACTGAGGAGTAATTTGGTCGGTAATAAGTTAATCAAGAGTAAAGTATTCATGCAAAATATAATTATTGCCATATAAATAATAAGAACTAGGATTTATAGTGATTGAACCTATGCTGTTGAAACAGAATTGCAATTGCAATATATTCGAAGTTGTTTTTCGGAAGGGACTTTCCATGCAGCATCATAAATATATTCATATTGCGAATTTAGGGCCAGAGTGATTTGAATTGTAGGTAATGTTATATTGTGCTTATAAAATCCATGCGTAACATTTTACCATGTATAATGTCTGCAATTAAATTCTGAGTTGGGATTTGTAGTTTAGAATATGTTTGTATAACTAACCAGTAGCGTTAGTTTGTAGTATTTTACGATAGTTGTAAGAATTATGGTCTAGCAAATATATAAAAGCTAGTGGCTATTTTAAGGCTTTCTTAGAACGTCATGAAATTCCATGTCCATATAGGAAAATCCGAATCAAGTGAGTAAATTAGGAATCATAAATAACCAAGTCGTGATTTACTCTGTGCAAATTATACCGTTAGGGTTGTTTTTCGTGGGCTTGATTTATTTATTGGTGTGTGCTTAGCACTATTTCCTTAATTGCCATACGACCTGAATATATAATAGACTCTTATCACTCTGCTAAAGATCCTATCGCGAATCTGGCATGTAACATAATTTATTTTTCGCAAACTCAAGTGTTCCTTGATCCAAGCGCTCTAGTAATAATTACTCTAAAAAATTTGCACAGTTATTCCTTAAGGTGAACCACTTCGTAGACTTCATAACCTCGGATATCCACACACAACACAATTTATTTCCGTGATAAAAATAAATTCATGCTATGAAACACGATAGGATATTAACAGAAAACACTAAATAGTTAAACAGTTGAACAGCACATGTTTATCTTCTGTAGCCACATTTAAAAATAAATATGGTACACGCATACAGGTAATTCAGGACGTCAGACTTTCAGACAGGTCTATTGATAGTTTGATTGTGACTCAAGCCTAAAATTCTGAATTTATCATCGTCTCCCTCCTAGTCTCTCCACATACATAAATAACATAGGATTATGAAATGCAAGAAAAAATGTACGAATTGAAAGTTTAAATTCTTTCCTTATCTAAACTTCTGTCATAAGGGCATTGGAATGCACATTTATAGGAATGAACTATTTTAATTCCTCTCCAATCTTTCAAATATTTAATTCGCCAGGAAAAATGCAGTCATTCTAAAAGTATAGGTCCACTAATCTCTTTCGTACATGAGCCAACGACTCAGAGCAGAATTTTAATCATGCCTGACGCAAATGCATTTATTTATAAAACACTATTCGCAAATGCTATTCTAGTTAAAGCTTAAGCTGACGTACTTCGATTTTAGGTGAATATAGTATTAACGTAACAAAGAAGCAAAAAAGTTATCTGCATTTATGCTTTGTTTCTTTATTATATCATTTGAAAAAAACAAGTCATTCAGAAATGCGTTGTCCAGAAATACTTAGCATTTATGGCATTCAACTAAATATTACGTGATTATGACAAACCTTGTGGAAAACGTGGCATCTTTCGCAAATTGGAAATTGCATTTATTTTTCTGTCCAGCTAATGCAATATTGTGTGTGTATTAAGCATGAGTCTATTGGACGTTACAATTACAAGCTTTAAAAAAAGCTAACCCTGAAGTCGAGAAAAAGTTGGAAGAAAAACTCCAGGACAGCCTTGTACTTTGTGTTGGGTATTTCTCATTGTAATCTGAGTAATTTTTGCATGTATATACGTAATCGGCTATAAGACAATAAAGGTGATGAGTTTCTCGAAAGCATTCATCTCTATAATTAAACACATGGAATAGTTTTGTCGTGATTTGTCGTAATTACAAAATAATGTTAGTTTAATGTGAAGGTAAAGAGGAGCTTATTACGCATGGATTTATGTAAAGCAAAGACATAAAGGATTAATGTATACAATAAATCATGTATTTCCATATGAGGGTCGTGCGAAAGTTGATTTGTTCTAGTGACTAATAAAACTGTTGATGTTTGCTGTGTAGCATCAGCGATTAGTTATCTCTGTGTGCTTACATAAATACATAGAGGTAGGTATTTTGTTTGTATTCGTGACTGATTGAATTTACCTTCGATAAAAGATATTTTTTGTGTGGTTGAGCTTAGTGAGTTGTGGAAGAACAATAAATTTAACTTTGTACTTGTCGCTTTCCACGCAATATTCTCGGCAGATGAAAAAAGTGAGAGCTGGAGAAGGCTGCTGCAACAGAATTTTTTTGAGGAGAATGCCTACTATGAAAACAATGCACTAATTTGAATACAATGCATGCACACGCTGCTGCATTAGGAATCTGGAGCGTTTCTCTTCCAGACCTGAAACTATTAAAGCTCCCAGCTAGCCAAATGTTCTATATTAGTGGAATCCTGGAGCAGAGTTTTGAAAAGAAACCTTTTTTATCCTATCTCAACTTGTGCAGTTCTCTTCTGTTTATTAGCTGATTGTTCTACTAATTCACAATGGCGAAATTGCTCTTTAGCATTTTAATTACTCTTTTCCTCGGCTCGGCACAAATTAACGGCATTTTAGACAATAGCCTTGGCTCTGGCTCCAAACAAACTGCGGAAGAAATGATCGAAAAATCTCATTTGATTCGTCATGTGTCTACTGCCAAGTGCCTGGTTCTTGACAATCCATCCGGACAAGTAAATAACGGAGTCCTTTGGGATTGTTTTGATAGATTGTAAGATCCTTTTAATTAAAATCATAGAAATCATCTCAAAAGTTTTATTAAAGATCATCTCTGTACATTAACTCCATGGATTATGCTCTTCCTTCCAGAAATAATGAACTTGAACACGAACTGCACGTTTTGGTCAAAACTAACGGAGGGGGCTACTTAATTATGGGATATGCTGGATCTGCCGACAAATGCATTTATGCAGGAACTGAATATTATGATCCCATCATTTCAAGCAAATGCGACCCAGACAATGCAAACATGTCCTGGATTCCTAGAAAAATTGACGGAACTACAGACATGTATCAACTAGTCCAAAAAGCTACTGGCAGATGTTTAAGGGCTCCCGGACAGAAAAATGGAGTTTCCATTCGTGCTGGAGACTGCGATGTACATGACTCTGAACAAAGTTGGCGCATTTGTAAATATGACGGGACATGCGATTTCTAAATTGCATTCTATTTTTTTTACCCTGAACTACCTGTTATACCGTGTGAACTATAATCTCATTGTTATATATTTTTTTCTTCCAAACTTTTTGTTATTTCTATTATTGTATTACATATATACTTCCGAGTAATCTAAGATTCCTGTTTTATTAAGATTACTTTGTAATCATTATTCATTGTTTGTCCCACTTGTTTTGTTAACCTGAAGATTAAAACAACAGTCAAAAATGTATTGCTGAACTGATTACTACTCTACTGTGTAGTTTTTGATAACAAGTTGCATTCGGATATCTATAAAAAATTCTCTGGTGCATGAAATTGAGCGAATCCAGATTGTAATGGAGTTTGTAGTTTTGTTTGATATATTGAAACAGTGATAACATTTTAGCACGTAATCTTCTGTTCTAATTTTACCTAATACATAACTAGGATTAGAAAACATTACCAGGAAAATATAATAATAACTACTGCTAAAAAGTGTTAACATTCATATAACCAGCCTGCTTCTTGTTTGCTAAGAAATTTTAATCTTCTTCACTGGATTATTTACCAAACATTGATGCAGATAAGTGTCTGTTACACGTAAAGATATCATATCTAAAACTAATATGTATAATGTCTTCTACAGATATGAATGATTTTCAGGAAATCAGTAGATTGCTTAGATGTGGGAATTGCGTATGTGGGGAACTAACCGACATAATATTTTAACCATATTTCTCTTCGAAAGGCTAACATTTAAGTTATTTTTGTGTTTCGGATAGTGATTAATTCCATAAAAATTAAATAGCTGTCAATGCTATGTGTAGATTAAACACAAATATGAAAACATTATCCGTTATAGTCGATATTTTCATTTTCAGTTCCAAGTTGAAAATTTTGGGGCTATTGCTTTGGATTATTGATTGCGCTCTGTCAGAAAGTGCATGTGCTACATTGAAAGTTAACACAAGTAAAGGAATTACAAAGTTTCCAGTAGGAGATAGAGACATCAATAAAGACATTAATGACGATAGAAGGATTAATATTGTTACGGAATGGAAAGCATTAAATGCTTCCCCTGTTATTTCCGTTGACATCCAGGATGAATGTATACTTCGGATTTGTACATTTGTTGATGGTAAAGCGTACAGGACAGCCAAGAAGTGTCATGAATATAATGTAACTACAGAATTTGATTCGTCGATTTTAAAATCATCACGATGGAATGGAACAACTTCAAGTGTTTTGAGCTTCGACTGTTCTTGCAAGGTACAGAAATAGATACACAGCGATCTTAAGGCATATAAATAGTAATGGTGCTAACATTTTAATTTCTACTCAATTAATTAGAGGTTAAAATATTATTACTTTGTGCTTGATCACGCATAGAAAATTGTCAAAATTGAAGATTGTATTCCAAATATTCCTTCTAATTGTTCTTCAATTGGAGCTGCATTAAATGAGGGTGAATGTGGAAGGCTTTATCAAGAAACAGATTGCCAATCTTGTAGATTTGGATACGTCAGTATACCCCATGAATCATCCAAATTGATCAAAGGAATGTCAATGATATCGTCTATAGCCGTACGAGATGATTGTAATGTGCAAGGATGGGGCACTTCGCATCAATATACTAAGTCAAGCGATTTCTGGACGTTCACTCGGGAATTGGAATTAAACTCCGATATTAATGTATGACAAGCTAAAATAAAATTTTTGCTTAATTGTGAGCACTCAGGAAAATAATTGCTTCATTAATGCTCTAAATGATCTGTAGCGACCAGGTTACGGAATAAGAAAATTCACTTGCAATTGCAATGGAGGGGCGGGTAAGGGTGAGTAGCAGAGCACACCGGCATTGTCAACATTCATACTTCTAGAATAATAACTGACGAGATAACATAGCATCAATTAATGAGTGTGTACGCAAACCAAACACAATTGATTAAATATGAATGATAGTTTTTATATTGTGGATTTGCAGATTTTAAACAGGATGTCAGAAAAAATTACAGTATTGATACTGTAAAAACTGTTGCTATTGTGCTTTGTATTCTATTGATTGCAATAGCCATAACTGTCACAGGCTATAAATATTATAAGAAAAATCCTATTCGCCTGAAACTATCTTTGGCTTTGCAGTATGAAAGCAAACACATAAGTAAGATCACAAATTTTGAAATTAGTTTTAAGTTTGAAAAGTTATTTGCACTATTACTATTCTATGAAACTATTGATGACTTATTAGAACGTTTGAGTTTGCGAGATGTCGGCCACTTTGGTGTTGTGTATGATGGAATTCTGAAAAGTAAAGATGGGAAATTAGAAACTGTTGCTTTGAAATATGTCAAGTCATATTCCAATCCGGTGTACTTAAATTCAATTATCAGTGAGATAAAGATCATGGATGCTGTAGGACAACATCCGAATATTGTACGATTTCTCGGTTCGTGTACCCAATGCGATAATGAGGGTACACAGCATTTTAAACTATTTTATTTTTATTTCGAAATAAGTATAAACATTAATTCCTGCTCCTTAAGTGCTAATGTGTGATTTCCCAATGCTATCTAGGTGATATTTGCATCATTATGGAACTATGTGAAAAAGGCTCCTTGAAAAAATATCTTGAAAATGAAGATGTACGAAGTGTTTTCAGAGATGTGTTTGAAACAAACGCAGCACCTATGCAGTAATGAACGGACGGGACAAATTAATTGTCCAATTTGTGTCATTAGAAAGTAAAAATTATTTATTTACCTGTAATATACTATTTTCAGTTATGTAAGATTTGCAGAAGAAACAGATATCCGGACCGATACTTTGAGTACAGCTAACCTAGTAACATGGTGTCTGGATATAGCCAAAGGAATGGAGTTTATTAGCATCAAAAATGTAAGCTTAACGTTAATGACAAAATCAGATTTTTCCTACACTCTGCATTATATCTGGCCCAACCTTCTGTGTAATTTGCAGATTGTTCATTTTGACTTAGCTA
>JAAAYG020022069.1:0-18257 GCA_009936455.2 Tomocerus minor | reverse complement strand
ATATTTTGTCCTATTTTCGGAAAATAACATTACTTTTTAACTTTACAGCTACTTTTGTAGGCTAGTAGAACACATTTGCTAAAAACTAAGTGACATATACACATACACATTAAGAGTTAAGACATTAGTAAATGTAAAATCTCGCAGTGCCTATATACACCACAACCCTCAGTCTCATCAATCACTTCAATTATTTTATGTGTTTAAGTGGATTATGTTATCAGTATAGGTATGTAAGCACAGTTAAGTAGGAAAATAACAAAGTTATCAAGAGAATGGAAATGAGTTAATGAAAATGTAAAATTAACTGGAAATAGGAGAAATTCCGAAAATTCTCTTACCGACATAACTGCACCAGTACTCATGATGAGAGATTTTTTTGCTTAAAAAACTTAAAAATTACGAAAAACTTGGAAATTGGAACTGACAGAGAGTATATACAGTAAGAAAAAAGTCAGAGCTCCAGAAGCCAAACGTGATTGAAGAAGACAAATGATTTGAGAAGTATTCTGAGATTTTTGGTTTATATACTGGCAAAAATTGTGATCGATTGGCAATTGTGAGGATAAAAGCGGTTTGACCAAGATAACATTTTTGAAAGGATCATCCATGTAAAATTTTAATCTTTCACCGATATCACGTATGTAACTCGCGCACATTTGAACTTTATTGACATTATTCACATTTTTCTGTCAATCATTTCAAGAGGACCTACCTACCACATTATATATAGGTAGAGTATTAATTTAATAGTAGGGATGGATTTGTAGAAGGTTCATGCGGATTAATAAGAACATGTAGAGTAGGTAGTTTTTAATGAAAGTAACTCCTGTACTGGGCATACTCATTCTACCAATCAATCACTGATCCAGTTGACTCATCCCATCCAAGGATGGGACAGCAAACCTCAAACACACTTACGTTGCTACGTCTGCACGCAAATTATGGCCTTTCCTACATCTTTACTTTGATATCAATACAAGTGTAGGAGTGTAACTACTTATGAGTCGAAGAGTCTCGTAAAATTGTATTACTACTAAGATCGCAATTAAACTTAAGCCCCCAACGTTGACGTATTTAATATTTTTAGTTTTAAACTGACTCAACTGAAGAGATTGAAAATTTCCTCTTTATTACACAATGGGCGCTACAGCCTATATATCCATATGTCATTACTGCATTTTGCAATGACCGTATGACGACTTTACAATTAGGTATGTGATAATCTGTAAGTAGTGCCGACGTAGTGGTCAGGTGACAGTTGAGATTGAAGAAAATTGACCAGTCAAAGTCAGAGAGGAATTCAGGAGGTCTGATAAGACTCACAACTATAACGCAGATAAATGTTAATGACTTGACTTGGGCTAAATGACAAACCTTCAAGACGGATGGACACTTATTTATACAACCATTAAATTCATATTCCAATAACATTATTTATGCCATAAAAGTTGCTCTAAATTGGAAACAATTATCTACAGTGTTAATTAGTGACCATAATTTACCATGAATTGGTAATAATCACCTATCATAATCCGTCAAGGTATAAGATAGCTATAACTAGATTATGAAATTAGGAATCCTGAATGTTTGTTCAGTTCACCTCTATTTATTATTTGCTTACGTTACATTTCCAATGCATTCTCGTTGAATAATATTACGTACATTACACAAATCAATGATAATAATGTCTAGTATCAGTAGCACTACCAACATAGCCGTAACACAGTACTGCATAATATGGACAATTTCTAATCTCATCTTTATATGTTTCAAATATTTGAACTTTGTTCTTCATGCCCTACATCGTATCACCTAACAAGAATTCTCAGATTCAATTCAGTAGACCGCAAACAGAAAAAAGTTGGGGTGGGCTGACCCCAAAGAATTTTCCTAAAAAGTTCTTAAGATTTCGGAAAGGGCTTTTGTGTGTGTTTCACATACAGCAACAAGTGCTGCAAAATATGTAGAGGTTAGGTGTGTGCAAATACTGTCTTTCTACGAGTGGCTACATAATTAATGTCATCATTTAGCACAATTTAATTATCAAACTCCATTGATTGACTCTTGACTTTGCATTTCAAGGAATAGTTTAAGGAATAATTTAAGAAATAATTTCTTATAAACTTTACTTTAGTTATTTCTGCGCTTGCATTTTTTAAAACAGACAAGATGGATTCTAAAACTACGGCTTGAAATATGAAATTGGAAATTCATAAGCAGCTATATATTGCAATTAATTATAATAATTGTTAATTACAAAACTGATCCATGCAAGACCTTTTAGTATGTGTACTTTGTCCTATTCAACAGCTACAAACGTAACCTATCACATATCCAACAAATAATCATTACGGTCAACAGTGTAAAATCTAAGAAAATGGTTAAAAATAATATTCTGACCGATAACACAGCTTAGCTTGGCAATTCTTTAACTATGTATTTAACGCTACGTGACTCACAGTTCGAGATTCTAAAAATAAGTGGAATATGTTGTATTATGCTTTGATAAGTGATAGGTAAATATACAATAAAGCTAATTCGTTATGGTATGGTTGTGTAAACATTTGTAAAATAAATTGTCTATATACAAACAGATACTAGACGTATGCACAACATACTATAGTATGCTACATAGTAGTTTGTGTATATGTAAATGTATATGGAGAATGAATTTTTTATCTTCTTCGAAAAAAATTTTGGTAAAGTCATTTAGGTCAAGTATGTAGCATGTGCTGAGGGTTGATATAGTATTGTGGTGGGTATTGAAAGGACATGGCATATAGATACATAATATTGCACAATGACCATTAGCCACCCTCCCTCGTCTCAGATTCCGATACATGATAACATAGATGTATTAGTTGAATTAGTTAATTTCGCACAAATCGAATCGTGAATTGGTGCCCGTGCCATCCCTGAATGTCTGTGTATAAAAAGTAGCTCTCAAAACTTGTTTGGCACTTTTATGTCAATATTGTCTGCCATCAAATGCCGTCTCGTCTCCACACATCATACAATCTACTCCACCGTGGGAGTGTAACCTTAACAAAAATGCCATTTGAGTAGGTATCTATGTAGAGTTACGTAACTTCGTTTTTCTGTATCATTGTAAAACTCAAAACTGAAGACCCAAATGTGAAATGTAAACATGACAGACTACAATAAAGACAGACACAATACATAGGCACACAAAGTACAAAGCATGGATTTGTGGAATTTGTGAATTAAGCCTGCATTTTATCTCTGTCAGATCCCATTGTTAACTCAATTTCATTATGTGCTATTGACACAACCGTCTGGTTGTCACTGACTTTAACTGACTCAAGTTGATAATTCTATTATTACTGCTGTCACAAGTGCCATAAATCAATAATAAAAAAAATCATATTCCCTAAAAATAAAACCAGTATTTATTTGGATTTACTTTTGTCGGATATGTCTCAATCAGTAGTGTATTTACAATTACAAACAATGAGCAGATCAAATTGAAGTAAATCGTTTTAAGTGCACGTAGGCGGTACCACCATCTCATTCAACAATTGAGCGTGATTATAAATGTATAAATGTCAAATGAATTTTCTACAAATTGACGTACCTATATAAAATATGTACACGGACACTGTTTCTAGTTGACTCCCTATATATCTGCAGTCTGCCTTTAATCTGTAACCTATCTATATCAACAACATCAAGCTAGTGTTGAGGATTAATTAGGATGGCTCTTATCAATTCTGTATTATAGCCAACGAAGTGCGTACTGCGTATAATCTGGAGTAACGAAATAATCAATAACCAAGATGATTCAATAGATTTTTTAAAACTGCATTAGGTACCTACTCGTTAAAAAATGAATGAAAGAGCTGCTGATACACTACATCTGAAACATCTAAATGCGTAATGCACGTCATAACGCAGATATAAAAAATGATGTAGGTAACTCTAAACTCTGATGTAACTGTTATGCAGCTATTCCATCAATTTACTAAACAAGGCAGCAGTAGTAAATATTTACATAAATATTCGCTGATCGTATGTATCACGGGCATGGTCAACATTCTTAATGCATAAAAATTAAATTCCCATTGCTTTATGCAAATTGTGTTAATTTTCTTCTTTAATACTGGTACCTACTTTATGTACCAGTAAGAGATTATTGGAAAATGGGACAAAGAGCAGCAGCTAACCAATGTAATTACGTATTGTCTATACTATTCGTTTTGGCCCCAAACGAAGATAAAAATAAGCTTGGTTTAATAAGAAGGTACTGTCCGTTTGTGGATAGTGCGTTTAAAAATGGAGTTTATAAAAGCAGTTAAGTTGCCCGAATTTTGAGACGGATTATGATGAAAAGAAGGCAAAATATTTAACCAACCTCGTAAGTAGAATGACCATTACTTAATGTTGCCAACATTTCTGTGGATGACTTAGAAGGAACTTTTTCACTGCTAAATGGTAGTCAGTATTTTACACACTGTAGAATTTCAATTTTTGACTCTAGATAATTGAATTGCTCTGTAATTCAAGGCGTAATATAGTAAATTAAAGCCTTAGAAGTTAAACGGATTGCCTGCTCTCTCAGTCTTAACTAAAGACACTTAAATGCTCTTTTGCTTTATATAGCTACACTTGCTACACCAGTTTCTTTACAGCTTGGTGAAAGTGCCACTGTAGATATCGCCCGAAGTTCCTTCTTAGCGACAGTAGTTATTTCATTGCTTTCGTGTTTCAAATAATAATATGAATATTATCTGTGCTATGTGTGTACTTGCTATGTTCAAGCTGCAATTAGTATAATCGGGTGTGCTATTATAGTTCGCTCAAAAATATAGATTGGACATTCTTTTCTAATGATGGCTCATCTTAATTCTAGGCCCGCAATATTATTTTTTAATGATGACATGGGTGTAAGGTTTTAATCTATTTCAGGTTTTTATCCCTTCCCTACTCTGTTCCTATCGCAAGGATTCCATATCACAGTTATTTACACTCTTTTACCAAACTAAAGCAAGAAAATGAAAACCTACGAATAATTAGATTTTGCATTTATAATAATAAAGGTTTTATTTTGGAACTGGAGCAATTCCGCCATCCAAACACAATAGTATATAAAATATTGTCATTTACTTAAATGTTAAGACTTTTAGGACAATACCCAACAAAAATATATAGCGCAACTAATTGTGCTTCACATAATCAGTAGGTATAATAATGAGAATGACACGTGTCTTTAAGCTATACATAAACCTACAGTGGTATTAGTGGTAATCTTAACACATGGAGAGCTAACTTGTGGGGATAGATACCGTCGTTGAGAGAAAACGTCCAGCGAGATGTAATGTCGGGTTAGCTGAGTAAGCTATTCGAAACGATAGTATTATCTTCCTTGTAAACCTCTATAATATTAACACCAAATTGTAGCAGTCAAGGGGCAAGGTCGGAGATTAACCATTCAAGCAACTACTAAATCATCAAAAGATTAACATATATTATTACTACATAGTAAAACTGATAAATACAGAACACTAAAACATGATATGAGGGATGCATTGCATCTACTCTTTGCATGTGCAATGAGTTTCTAAAAAGTATGATATCTCATCTTGTATTGGTAATACTTTTTGGTTTATTATCAAAACTTATTTCCTTTTCAAAAAACAATACCCTCCTCCTGTTCTGTAAAAGTACTTCAAAAAATTCAGAAAATGTAGCACCGGATTTTAATATACATAAGCGTATTACTTTACTATGCATTCCGAACAGAGAATGGTCCATAGAAATCGGTGCTTTTTAGAAAACATTCAAACTTTTCAACCTTTCCTTCGCAACGATACTTGATACTGCTACTGATAATGTTGAAAACGAAATATAAACACAGGGAAGCCGAAACATTATCTGTGTGAGCATTAATTACGAATTTATTGTCGCCGCCAGCAAGGACACAATTATAAAAACCCTGCTCCCCTTTCATCTTGTCTTTGAATTCATGATGTCTTTACGATTTCGCCATGAGCAGCATAAAAAAATGGCAAAACTTTAATTTGGCAGCGAGCTTGTTTTAATTAAAACTGCTGCTGATTAAGTGATTACTGATTACACATGCGTCTTATGTAATTGCATTTGTCAATCATGCACCACTAGTACATATGAACTTAGGGAGCCAACGTATTTATCATTTTTCGTCCCTAATAACTTTACTAAAACCACAGTGCGCGAGATAAAATAAATGGCCTTGTGAGAATTATCAGGGATCGAGAGGGTATTATCCTCACATATATATCTAATAGTAAGCATCTCCGTGTGTATAACACAGAAAAATCAGTAAAATTGTTAGTACATAAACGCTATATCATTTTACATTTTACTTAAACTAACCCTTAATTATTTCAATGTCAATGTTGCCAATAATGTCAACCAATGTAATAGTAAATTGAACTAGTGTTTTCACAAATTTTTAATCTTCTATAAGTTCATGCTCAGTATGTTTGCATATACTGGACAAGGAATACAGTTAGATCAATTCTTGATAACTTTAATTAGATTTTTCATGGAGACCATATTAGTACTAGAAGTACTTCTAATATCTAAATATATAGACCTTATTTTTATCAATTACTGAAATGGACGATGAGAAATGATAAAATGCAAACAAAATGCAGTCATGTAATGACATTGACTACGGATGGAGCATGTGTGTAATGAAGTCTTGAAATGAAATTCTGTTATAATTGGAATAAGTATTGTACATTAGAGCTTAGTACATCCAATTGTCAACCCATTTAGTATTTATCTATGTCTGGTTCTCACTGGCTTTAACTGACTATTACAATTGATAATTCTATTATTACTGCTGTCAAAAATGCCATAGAGTCTTAAGCATTAATGCCAGCTAAATATAAATGTCCATAATGGTTAATATTTACGTTTGTGTGCATATCTTATCTTTGCCATTGTCAAATCTATTATGTGAACTTCCAAACTAAACCAAGTATAGGTGATAGGGCTCTGCCACAAACTATATAGACTGTCTAGACTAATGAATTGCTATTACATGGATTCAACAAATTATTAGAACATGTACTTGTACATACATAGTGGTCATAATGCAAGCCAAAAAGGATTTTAGAAGACAGCAGTGCTGCGACGAGCACAATTTCTTCACGATCGTTACAAGCTTTAAAAGTATTGTATGTGCGTGATCGTGGAATATCAAGGATTTTTTGCAAAAGTTGTGAAATGAATGATAACCTTATGACACAAAGGATGCGCTTCAAAATTTAAACGCAATTTATGCAAAATAAGTAGCTAGCTTGTTGAGAAAGACCGACGACGACAACTTATGTAAATGATGTTAAGAAATATGATAGCAATTCTGACAGAAAGATTTTCAGCAATTGGATTATGGGATCATGGTTAAAATTCTGTGACCACTTCAAAATTAAAAGATACATTTCAACTTTTTTAAACCTTATAGAACCTTGTTGTGCCAAGGAAAAAATAGTAAGTATATATATAAGCGGGCCCCTTGATGTAAAATTGGAACGGAATGGACTGTCTCACTGAGACCAAAAATGTATTTGCAAGTATTGTGTATATTACTAATGCATGTATTTAGTTCTGCCAATTCGTACATGATAACAAAGTTTGGATTTTTAAAAAAAAAATCCTTTTACGCGAATTCCAGAGCGGGCGGCGATTCAGGACTCACTTCACGAACCACTAATTGGTGAAATATGGTATTACATATAAAGGATGTTAATATGCAAGAATGGCAACTACGAGATAAATGCTAATGATTCATACATTTTAGCCAATACTGCACTATAATAATCACTGTAGTTTAGTTGTTAGGAAGGTTCAACTAGATAACTGTATCCCCTACTATAAATAAATTAACAAACCAAGTTTACTAAAAATACCCAAAGAAATAATCTCCGTTCTTATAATATATTTTTAGTTAAAAATATTACAATAACTTTATTATACAATTACGAGAGAATAAAAATAAGAAAAATTCTTAAATTATCCCCGTCGACCCAGTGGTTGGTTTGGGTTAAAAACTTCAGTCACTTTATCCAGTGCGAAAAAAGTTCAATTTGAAATTCACCACTAGAAGTAAAAATCGTCTCTCTGAAAAATAAAAAAAGACATTTAACGGTGAAACATTTATAGCTTTACGATAAAACGATGATACAACTTTACATACGAGCTAATTTCCAAGCAAGGATAAAAATTCATACAATACGAAAAAAAGTATTTCATAATGTCATAATCCGTAGACGTAGGCTAATTCTTAAATGAAAATTTCCACTGTCACTCCCCTCTTATTCACATTTTGTCTTGGTTTTAATAGTGACAGTAGTGAGTACAGTAGAGAAGAGTGAGAGTGTTTCCGATTTTTTTCTACTAAGAATATTGGTGATAATATACAATTAAAGACGAAATTATTACATACTACTTGGGGGCTATTAACTGACAAATATTTTAATATATTTCTTGAAAAGGGCTAATGAAAGTTCCTTATGGTTTTTAAAATGTAAAAAAATAAAGTGTAATGTAATAGTCTGTAATAGTACGTTTAAATGACTAGAACTACAAAAGATTTTCTTTGAAGTGGTCAATTTGAATTTACCGTGGAGTTGTATTCCATAATGTGCTTTCTAATCGCTGAAGAGTTGACCCAAGTTACGAAGTCCTCCATATTCCTAGATAAAAAGGGAGAATCTTAAATTCAGTTCAACTAAACAGAAATGGGGGACTAACAATTAGCGTATTTTATGTGTACCGTGTTAAAAGAAAGGCAGGGTCCTTCACAATTTCAATTCCCACACGAACATGTCCTTGTTCAATGAATTTAGTAGCATCTTTAATTGTTTGGGCCATTTTACTACGAACCATGACCACCGGCAAGCGTCTCCTACAGAAGCTGGATGCGGTTATTTTGTCAACAAGCTCCAATGTATCTTTTGTAGGAATAAGACCGATCTGATATCTATTGGGGAGAAAGATTTTAAAATTAGTTCTTATGTAGGCCATGTTTGTTAAACCTTTTTATAAATGGGTATAATCTCCAAAATTAGCAATTAAAAATATTGGTTGAATTACAATTTTTCTAATAGTTGGGCACCAAATTCTACTCTTTCTGGACATGTTGGGTCCAAATTCTTTATCTTATGAGCCAATTCTCGTAGCTTTCTGGACAATTTATTGTACCTATACATTATAAAACATTGAATATTAATCCCAATCATAAATTACATAACCTATAAACGTTATACTTAAACTATAAATTATAAATCCCGTTTGGTTCATAAAAGCTGGGCCAAAAACCCCAATTAAGTGACCAGTCACTTACTTCGTGTAATCTTCTCGCTTTTGTATTTGATAACGTCTCAATATTTTAATTTCATGTAAGTTATTATCTGCTTCCCAGTTTATGAAATCAACTTTTTTGAGTAGTTTCTGTTCATGAAACTTCAATTTTCGGACCATGTTGACGAGCTATACTAAGCTAAACTTTATTTCAGGTTCAAATTACTTATTTCCAAAGACAAAAATAAAGAAACTTGTTTGAACACTACCAAAAATTAACAAAACAATTCCAGCCAGTTCCAGTCACAAATGTGTCGACGCTCCTTGCAAATCGCACAGGGTAGTATTTCAATAATTAATGATATAATTGTACAAAATTTTGAGAAACACTCACGTGAATGACTTTTTGTAGAGACATAAACAAAAAGCACATGAGAGCTCAGCTCGTTTGTATTTCGCCCTAAAAAGGAACGGTCTAGTAACTGAATGTATTCATAGATGTTTGGGCGTCGCACAGAAAATTTTGGAATTATAAGTTAAGCAGGAACCGAGTTCTTTGTAGATGTCGTGGATTATGTGCAAATATCATTAGAAGTCGAAGTAGTGTAACATTCATTTAGGAGGCCAGAAAAGGTAGTCAATTCACTAGAGGTGGGATTATCGGATGGATATCTTCGCCTCTAGTCTGGGGGTAACCGTATTTGTGTCGAAATTATATGCTCACAAAGAAAACTTTTCAATTGCTTAGATGACTAAAATTGAAAATGTTTGTCAATATTTCTTTAAAACTGACCTTGATAATTATTAATGAAGAACTTTTGACGGTCAAAATGTAGTTATCTGTTTCATGTCATGCATAAGCTGAGGTACCTAACCTACCGGTTAGCGGTAGCCCTTATTATTGTAGCAAATATTTCAGCACATTGACGGAAGCGTTAATTGGGATTTACCTGGATTTCAATTATTTTAGCGGAGGTGTAATTTATCCTGAAATGGTAAATGGGTAAAGCAACTTGGGATTTTGCTGTTCTCTTTCTTTGGTATTTTGAGACAAGTCCTCAGTTCTACCAAGCAAAACAGTCAAGTCAAATAACATTATACTGATTACACTTAGCAAGTAGTCTAGTCTAGTTGTTCGTAGCAGAGAGGCAAAGTTGTACTTGTACTATAAGTCTTGAGGATGGAAGTACTATTGTATGTAGTAGACTAAAATGTACATATATAAAGAGAGTAGCATAACCATAGAACTTCTATCCACAAGAACGAGCAGTAGCCGAGCAAGTTGGGTATTACATAGGTACAATACAGTTATACATATCTGTGCCCTGCTCTTCTCTCTGTATGTAGTTGTCTTCAAGATAGACTTTAGCTAGCTACATATATAGAGAGAAGAGTCGTACCTTTTAATACATAGTTAAGCTAATGTCCTAAGCTTCTTACAAAAGATGCTATGCTCCGCCATAGCCAGATATATCAAGTATAACATAGATAACCACTTCTGCAGATAACTACTTCCACACAGCTATACTTCTATATCCATGATATTCTTGTAGAGAAGGCACTACATATAATGATATCTTTTTCTTATATATACAGAGAGCTGTGTGTATATCACCTATTACTGTGAGTACAAATACGAGTAAGAGTACCTGTGTACCTCCTCCATGTACCATTATCCCATACGCCTACGATGCAGTGCAGTGTAAGAGATAATACAAATAGAGAAGCAATGCTGTATATTTTATACCACATTTAGAGCTTTAAACCGAACGAGTTCCACCAGAATTTCCACATTTTAAAATTTTCATTAATTTTCAAACTGATCCATATTCTACATTTACACAAATGTCAACGTACTATTATTTGACGTTTGCGTAAGTATGAAGTTTTGATCCTTCATGCATGTGTGCTATTTTGCACAGCATCTTAAGTAAACTCCTATATAGATACCTACATACCATTTATTTTTCAAAAATATACCTCCAAACAACTTTTGTACATCATTTACTAATGTCAAAATAAAACTTTATATAACCCAATTAACCCAGATCAAAAATAAGTCAGACTCGTGTTATTGTCATTGTATACATATCCTTTACTCCGATAGTCTTATAATTTTGTCATAGGATTTTTGAAAGTCTGGTAAAATTTTAAATTAGAAATTGGAATTATAATCATTAGTGGTACATAATTAGAAAAAATTAGCATGTAGAACTAGAATTTTATGGATGAAACACTATTATTTACATGTCCCCGAATGACAAGCGTATAAATCTTTGCTTACAAATGTAATCAATGAACTGATTGGAACTGGGACGCTGAAAGTTACAAACGGGAGGTTTTTAATTATAATGCCAATTGCCAAACAGATTGCTTTCTTCTAATAATGCAACTAAATATAAACAGTATATATTAGGAATATTATTTTTAATTGAAGGAGAGTTTTATACAGTTTGCCCTTGAACAAGCGAGTTGACAGTAGACAATAATTAAAATTGAGGCTTTCAAAACTTTCCTCAAATTTTGAGGTTATTTTTGAAAGGAACATGCAAAATCTACGCATTACTTGACTCAAGGTCTTTATACAGGATGGTTTCGGACCGTTGGGAGCTGCACAAGAAATAGAGAACTTCAGAGAAGACAGTTAGAGATAGAAGTTGGAAGCAGGCTCGTTCACATGAGTCCAACAACACGCGATATACTTACTTCACATCAGAAGTTCAGGCTCTGTGTAAGAACTTTCAGAGTACAACTACATGGAGCAACAAAACAGAAATACCATCTACTACAGCACTTTTATTAATATACTGTATGTTTGTATGTAGTCTATGTAGTGTGTAGGTAGAGAGGCAGTGTCTGTGCGAAAGGGTGTACATATTTACTATTTACTCGATGCGCACATAAAGTAGGAATGCATTATTGTGTTTACGAGGAAATTTAAAAACGCTAAATACTACTGAACAGTCCAGGACGTTTCGACATGCTGGAATTGAAATGTACAGTTTACAGCACAATGAAATTTCATTCTGCTGTTTCAAAATTTGTTTTCCTGTACTAAGGAAAACATGGGAAACACTGCATCAATACAAGCATAGCAGCGTCAACTCTATGTACCCTAGTTCATGATCTGATAATTTTCAAGAGATGCTCCACAATTCTGAACTGAAACCGAATTTATGTTACGTTATTGTTTTAAGGAACGTATTGGACACATTTTTTAATGAAAATTTTTTGATTGCAAATGAAACAATTTACGACTTGTCTAGAGGACCAGTTACAAAATCCTAGATTAATTTTTAGCATGCATTTATAGCTAAGTATGTTAAACTTGTCTTTGTACTTAAGTACTATACTGTTAGTATACCCAATCATTTGTCAACAAATAATCTTAAAATGTTGACATAAAACTCTTAATGCTTTATCTCAGAATAAATAATGAATTTCAAAACTATTCTGTTTGGTAACGGATTACAATATTGAATATGATAGCTTACAATGAACTTATATGCCTATACGAAATTTAATTAGAGCAATCTTTGATGGTTGGCAGCTTCTGTTCTCCAGTTTGGACGTTTCGAGTGTATAGTATCCAGGAAGTGAATTTTAAGACGCATACTAAAACGCTTTGAACTGTGGAGGTATTACATTATCTAACCAATGCGTCGGTATTAGGTAGTTAGTTATTTGTACAGCAATTTGAACAGAAGAAAATTGAAGACTTCATGTGTCAATTATTTATGTAGAAAATGACGATTCTTTGTCCACATTATGATAATAATGTTAAAATCTCTGTATCTATACTCTATACGTTTATGAATTTGACAAGGATGTTACGAATTGTCTCTGCAGATATATATCTGTGGAAAAACAATGATAAATCTAGGCGATAAGTTGTCAAATTTTAAATAACACCTTCAATTCTAAATTTAAATAACTCAATGAAATTAGTGGCTCTACTTTTATTAACTTGTTTGAATTTGGGAAAGTGTAGTAGTACCTAGTAGTACCATATTTTGACGATCTCGTTTACCCTATACTCAAAATATCAAACTGATAATACTAAATAATGCTAAATTCAATTAAATAACCTTTCGTTTAACCAAACGGTTACATTTTACTACTAACTTTTTTGAAGATTTGTAGACCTTCTTGACATACTTCCCCAGAGTTTCTCAATTACCACATAAAACTGGAAGAGGACCCCAACAGAAGACCCCAACAGAAAAGAATTCTTTAGAATTGATCATACAGTAATAATAAATAATTTACATTTTTCGAAGAAAAGAAACTGATACAACATGAAACTCAAACTAGATTATTTCTAAGAATGTATAATGACTCAATTTAAACATTAATATCCGCAACTAACGAGGAGTTCTCATTAAGGAAAATTTTTATGTTGCTGTACTCAAGCTGGAGCTGTAGCTAATTAGGGCAAGAACAATTAAGTAGTTAACTGTAGTATGTAGCTAGTAGCTGACAAAAATAAATATAACTTATCCTATGGTTTTTATCGTCTAGTTTGCTTCATTAAAATTACATTGCGATTTTTTTGCACAGGGCACATCATCAATTTGAAATTATTTTAAGTCATTTATAGCAATAAAAGATATAACAGTGGAGCGCAGTTAGCCTTTTAGAGGCATAAAATCAATTAATTTTTTAACAAAATCATATAAAGAAAATAAATTCAGAATCCAATGCTACGACTTGATTTAAGAACCTTTGTCTTATTTCCAAATGGGAACTAATTTGCAACTCATCTGCAGCATGTAAAAATGAGTCTACATAAAGAAGGGTGTAAGTAAAATATAACTCAACAGTAGTGTTGTAGTTTTAGTAAGGTATATTTTGTGCTAAATTATTATTAAAGCCTGTAAATATGCATGTTCTCAAGTCTCATATGGTAAACACTTTGGAGATGCTTACAAATTCTCAAGATCCAGCTCCCAAATCTTGTGAAAGATCTTTAATTTTAATTGTTTTTTCCAACTATTTATTCACAAAATATGATTCCCACATTTTGCTAATCGTATCATGATTTTTTGAGTACAAGATGAATGTACAAAATAAAGGCCAAAATTGACTCCTCGGTTTATGAATAAAAATAATATGCTACCTACTTGTTTTTTCTGTGAAAATTTCTCAGTTGAAACCCCTAGATCATTTCGACAAGCTTTGTATTTCCTCTAGTTAGAGACAAATATAAGCATATCATTTGCAGAAAGTTTGAAGTAATTTTGAATTGATTTAATGAAAACCTCGATCTAGGAGATGATTATAATATTATGCTATACCTACTGATTGTGCTTATGGAATTTATTATCTAATCTAATATATTATACTCTTATAAATGATAAATATGTTGTGTATGTATACGAATCCCAAAACTAACAGAGACTAGTGATAATTTGGTTTTTATAAATGAAAACTAGTCAAAAATGATTTTCAAAATTCTGAAATGCTATGTCAAGGCAGTCTATGCAAAAACAATCCAAAACGAAAAAAGGTTCGAGTTCGCATATGTAAATTGCATGTGAGGCCAATGTGTACAAATGTGCAGTAAAATTCAATGCTTAGAATAAAGTCTGCCTACATTTAGAAGGACAGACTACGAATGCATTCGTAGCAGCATTCGTATGGAGAGAACTACTCAACAGCACAACAACAAAGCCTTAGATTGGAATGGATACATGGTATGAGTCAACAATTACTATGAAGCAATCCTCTACACATATAAGCCGACCATGTAGAAAGAAACTACTCTTGCAAACAAAGCAATTCGTAAACCTTTAATTCTCGACCAGTTAGAAAACAGGCGTCATAATACAAACTAGTAATAAATATGCTATTCTTTCTGTACTACTAGTTACTGTTGATTTTAGATAACTGCTAAATTGTATATACTATTTAGTTACAAAACTATGCAATAAATACTGACCAGGAAACATGCACTACGTATAGGAAAGTATTAGATAAGTCTATGACTTAAAGAAATATTTGAGATGATGTTGCGACAGCATACTGTAACATTGGCTTATGGTTTCAAAAAAATTAATCTCAATAAAACGACATATAGATGCATATAGTATAGATAATTGACACTTAAATGCATAGGAAAATCACAGTTCATAGTAAAAATTGTCCTTAAAATTTGTCCTATTATATCGATATACCATCGGTTAATCGGTCTCTTACACAATAAGTGAATTCCCGTTGTTGTCACAGAGTTATTTAAATCCCGGTTTTATTGCCCAACTAATGTTTTAGTAATTAATTCAGTATTTATTATCCACATTTATGTGTACAAGATTTAATTGTTTTAGCTAACTGTGCACACAAACTTGTGCTTCAAGAAATTATCTTTGGCGATACTATAGAAGATGAAAAATTAAATTATTTGAAAACTTCTGTCGGTTTAACTGATAATGATGATTTTCCCAATTTCAAAGAAATTGGGAATCATGCAGAATGGAAATTGGAAGTCCTCAGTTAGGAGAATCATTACATAAACAAACTATTCTTACGATACTCATATACTGAAACTTGAAAATACGATTTTTAAACTTTTGGGCATTAAAAACTAGTTCCATTGCCTTAGCCATTCCGTATATAGCTTGCTTTGTACCATATATTTTTTTTTAATCTAATAAGTAGTATAGTGACAATGAAGGCAGAAAACTTATTATAATGTAAATTGTAATCGCTTATTCAAATTTGTCAATAAACCATACCATACCATACCATATAGGGTTTTACATTTGCTGATTTTGATTTTCAGTGAAAGCTGAGCATGGCCGAAACCAAAACGCGAGAGCTTATTAAACCCTATACGAAGTTATGAAAATATCTCGATAGTACAATTACGACATGTTTGGGAGAAAATGATGGGGCTTACAATAATCATAATGTAGCAGGGGCTAGGGACGCAAAGGAAAGTCCAGTCAGTGATTTCTAAAATGTACCTTATCCAAAATCCGTAAAGACACACAATGGCCTATTAATAAAGAAATACCTAGATGTTTTTACAATTCACGCGAATAAAAGCTTCTGTATTTTTGAAACGCATATCTTACATATTATATTCAGTGCCTAATGATATGACTGATATGAGTAAGTGCGTACACCTTGAGCAAATATCGCTCTTAAATGTCACTATATTCTCATCTTACTCTTTTGTATGGCTGACTCATAAGAAAATACCCTTAAACCACATCCACTAATACCCGTATATCATTGCACCTACATAATATACAGAGATTGGACACATTCAAACTCTTTGTTCTGTTGCCTGAAATTTATAAACTAAACATTCGAAATCAATATTTGAAATATTTATTGTAAATGCTGTGGCTATCAAGACTTCATAGTTAGGGTACGTCTCTGCACGGCCGCATGTCTCTGTTCCTGCGATAACTGGTTCGAACTGAGAACTGCTTTGAAAATGGGGTCAATTCACGAATCCCAATTAGGGGAGAGGTATGAAAATTTTCAAAAAATGATACCTGTTTCTCTTTAAATTTTTAACGAAATTATAATACATCTCCCCTCCATACCTTGTATTCATATGAATATCCAAAACCAACCTGCACCACTATCCTCGATCCCTATTTATTGGCAATAGGCCCGATTTTGGTGGCCTGCGCCCTGGGTACTTCTTTACCATCATAGGATGTACCCACCTCGCATAACAGAACATCCTCGATCCCTGTGGTTAGATAGGGGGCAAACATTTGATTTTTCCAGAATATATGTGTGCTGGACTGGGAATTGACTTATGGTGGGTGTTGTTGTGACCCCATTTCACAATTTTCCACTAATTGTATTTGGTTATAATATTTCATTGTGTTTGCTTATATAAACAAAATATATCACGTATTGGAAACAAAAATTGAAATAACTTGAAATAACTTGCAGTTGCAATGTATTCTTTATCTATATGATCTTAGTAATAATTTTAAATGTACAACTTGAATTTTGTTATTGTGTCTTTGAGGCAATTTCGAATTGAACCATTTATTGCTTTTCATTATTTTACGTTATGATATGTGCATATGTCGCGTGTAAAACATTTAAAAGAGAATCTGTAAAGGAACTGGTCTCAGGTTTATATGCTCTATTGACAGGAATTATTTCTACATATATCGAAATGTTTTAGTAGGGAACAGTGATAGTTAACGGGTACAATTTAAGAGTGCCTACACTAAAACTACCTATATAATTTGATGATGTCCATCTTAGACTATTTTAACCTGAATGCACTTTAGCAAGCTATATCTTAATTGCTCATCCCAGTTTATGTACCCTGGAAAGCTATTCACGCTTAGTGTTCAGAAAATCTAACTGTACCAACTAGCACTGCACAATCATGTTTTTAAAATCATAAACTTTCAAAAAACTACAGAATTTAAAAGGTCCTCTTTAATACACTGATGACTAAGATTGTAATATAGACAGGCTTTTTAACTCCATAACAAGATGAAGACATAATTTTCTATGCTAAACCCGCAGAAAGTCTTTTCAGTTTCGGTAGTGTACGCCAGCGACAGATAGTTTGATATTGTCTGCTAAACATCTAGTCATTGCCAGCTAGTCGTCTGTACCCCTTTTCCATGCATACTCATCGTCAGTGCTAATATTTTTGTATAGTATACAGCGAAGATGGCCCCAAAAATTAAGTTTGCATCTGACTAGACTCAGAGTGGTTTATCTTCCGAAACAAATATGATAGCTATAGTATTTGAAACAACATAAATTTTACGAATCGATATGTACAGGTACCTATGCAATTCTTGTCAATTTTGAAACGTTTACCTATATCTTACTGGTACGATAAAAACTGGGGAGTTTATAAACATCAACATTTCTAGTCAAAAAAGTGTTTATATGTTCAACCGGTATGCGGTACAGGAAACAGTACATGAATGGGACGAGCCTGGAGTTAA
>JAAAYG020022068.1:0-55678 GCA_009936455.2 Tomocerus minor | reverse complement strand
TTGCTTTGGCGCAGACGGCAGAATACATCGTCGTCACCTTTTAGTGTGTCTAGTTCGTCGTAAATTTCCTTCTAACACAGCTACATTTTTAGAATTCATAGCACTATGTCCATTGCACATATCCCCTAAAATCTTGCCAATGATATTAATACACGATAAATTCAAGGTACCTATGCTACGCGTAAGGAAAATGTTATAACTCAACTGAAGTTTAGATTGTAAATCACAGCATTTGAAACATAAAAGCTAGTATATAATTGGAAATATAAATAGAAAAGAGTTAATTATGATATAGTGTCGTGTACACCTCCAATGAATCTTCCCCAAGTTCATTTACGCAATAAATTGTTTGCAATATCTCTCGGTATTCAAGAGTAATTCAGAGTTTTAAGGACTGATGACAAGATTACAAGATTATTATATTGCACAATCCCGTAATTAAAATTTATATTGGTTTGTTATTCTCCTGTTTTGTTGTTTGGAAATTGGTGTGACGAATGTAAAAAGTAAAAATCTTTTATGTCACAATTAATTTTTACTATGCAATATATTCTTCCTTGTCCAAGCGTCCTTTTTCATTACACATCTGTGATCCATGAATTTACGCTGTAGCATCAAATTTTCAATGGAAGATGCCGTAAAATTCCCAACTTTTTCATCTTCGGACTTACAGGGAATTTTTATACTTACTATGTCTATATAATGAAAGAAGTGCCCGAAATGTTTGGGAAAAACCAGAGCGTTTTCTGTTGATCCATTAAGAAGTTGTAAATTCCTTATAATCCCAGGATAAAATTCTTTATGCAACAAGGGAAGACACTTACGTCACTGCGATAAATGATTCTTCGAAAGCTTTGATGCAATTACAGTGTAAATAAACACACGTATAGAGATTACAGTGGCACAGAGTTTGTTTACCGATGGCTTTTTTTCTGGCATCCTCTATCTGTAGTGAAGTGGCCACTCTCTTCAGGACTTTCCAGGCAGAAAGGTGAAAATCTTTCCTACACTCACTAAAAGATGTTTGTAATGCTTTTATTGTTTACCTATGCATAAAATTACATGCCTAGTTAAGTAGACACAATTGAAAATGGATTCATAATGGTATTTATTATGTAAAATCACAGTCATAGAAATTTCTAAGAGATAAATTTGACTTTCTGTAGATTCACGTTAAGTATTCTTGATTCTGAAGAGCAATGAGCTCATAGAGAAAACAAACAATGACAGAATTATCTGGGTGTATGAATAATACACGATGTAAATAGACAGTTAATAAAGCAAATTTTAATTGTGCTAATTATAATACAGGTGTAAAAATACAATTTCATGATTCATGACTGCTGCAGGTGCTATAAATTCTTCCTGTGGAGATCTAAATGTAAAAATAGTTCCTTGTTGTGAGGAGGAAAGGTTTGTATTGAGTGACAGAGTGTAATAATAAAGAGTCATCGAGATGAGATGACGTCCATTGCCTTGAGCCCATCCTACAAATATCTTTTGGGATAAGAATAAGATCAGCTTGGCTTGGAAAGAGGTTTTCATAGGTGAGAATGGCCATTTAAATCTCTCGTCTTAGTGCATAGACAGCAGACATTAACATAGATTGAGTGAGTGAAGTGAATTTGAATGCGACTATTCACAGTTGGTTGTTGTGTTGTGGTTCTAGTGGCCGAGTGAGGTTCGTCCTGTGCAATGAACACATAAGAGAGATAGTCGAGACACATTTACAATGCTAAAGTGCTAGATACTCACAACTAACTAACAAAAGGTACGAACAACCAGTAGGTACTCTGTTAAAGCTATAATAATAATACAATCTCAAGCCAGCACAGAGCAGAGGAGGTTGAAAAGCTCCAACTGAATTCTAAAGCCAAGTGCTCAGTTGCAAAGCTGTTTCTTGTTACTACTTGCTCGCTCGGCAATGCAATCTCAACGTGTACTTACGTACGGGTGCCGCCACTAAACACATCTCTGTCTAACTTAAGAATTATTTCCTTCAAAAAAGAAATTTCTATTAAGAACATTAGAAATTAGATATAGAAGTGGAAAGGCTGTGCACAGATACCTCTTTATTTTAATCCCTACACATTATCTACACAAGTGTGCATTCACAACATGCTAACTTAATAATACAATTTCTACTACTACCGTGTGCAATATTCATTGAGATTTTGCATTTTCTTGATATTATAGTGCAACGGGATTTCATTCTTAGTTTTGGATTCATTTTTTTACCATTGTGTATCAGTCCATATGCATTTTTACATAAATTACTGTCTAAAAATCCGGATCTGGAATAAACTTTAATGTGATCAGTTTAATTTAAAAAATTAATTCAAGTGGGACAGCTTTAATTAAGTTTTGGATCCATATTGCCCAAGGTATGTCAAAAATATTTTTTTCTTTTATAACTAACTACATGTATGGGTAGTGCAATTTTCATGATATATGTATTAAGCATTTCTGAATGGTAACAGTAAGTAGTTGACTCACTTCATATCCGTAGCAATTTAAGTTTAGCATTTGAACTAGAAAAAACTGTCTAAAAAATATTTTCAAACAAGTGCTAGTGAACTAGAATTTTTTTAGGTGAGTATTTTGCACATTTTCTCTCATTATCCATATCCTTCTCCTTTTAAAGTTTATACAGGAGATAGCTGGTACTATAAGGCCATGACATGAGAGGACATTCACTAGAATGGACATTTATATGGAAAGACTGGACTTGAGCCAAACTGGATTTGATTCTTCAGAGCTAACGTCTAATTAATATTATTGCAAGACAATTACAGTATTCTTTATGTTAGCTCTATCTCCTTTGCTACATAGGAATCGTTGGAGAAAATACGTGCTCCTTGAGAGAAATCTGAAATGTCTGGTTTCTACGTAAATTGCTAAGTACCTACGTGATGTGTACGTAGAAAATGAGACAAGGGTGTAAAAACTACAATTCTTATGATATAATAAAAAGGAGTGATACTTAATTGATTAATTTAGTGTGATTAATGGTTAAAGCATGTGAATTAATTTAGCAAGTGCTCCTAATGATACGGGTATTTTACAAAGGTCAAAATATTGCACATAGCCCTTGATTCGTGAGTCGTGACACTATTAACTTATGAGAGTAAGTAGATGCAAACGTTTCAATAAGAGCATTAATTCGGCAAAAGTGTATATAATTTGAATACTAATGCCTCACTTCACCCAGACATTCAGACGTAAGCAATGAAAACGTGAGACTTGCTCCTGAAAAAAGATTTCGAAATGTGAGCATTCAGTCTAATGTAACATTGAGAACCTTGAGAAGCTATTCAGTCCCAATTCGAGTCTCTATGCATTTATTTGCATTTAGATGTAAAGGTGAATGGCAAAACTTATCAAAGTTCAGAAATATAATTCCAGTCAAACGGGTGTCTCGCGCAACGTCAACATACTGACCAGATTAAGGATTCAGTACATAGTAGATACACCTTAGTAGCAGAAAATATATATCCAACCCAAAGTTACTAGCAAATTAACAAGGCATAGATAGGATTGATCAATTTGTTTAAGGCTAGTCGACTGGCTAATGTTTAGCCACCTCTGCACACAAATTTATTATATATGTAAAGAGACAATAGTATATAATGCATAAATATGCATATATGGTCACGAGAGTAGTAGTGTGTATATACATTCTGCAAAGTAATAGTAAACATATTATTATAAGATGTTAAATGTAAGAGAGTGATCGAGGGAAATGTTGCGTATTCTCAGTCAAGACAGTTGACCGACTAAATGTTAACTATTAGAATGTCTGAGTCAATGTCCAAAAGGTTCGTAGATATATAATACATTGTGGGGATATGTTATGACTTTTTAGTCAGAGTTGATTTCATTGTCAATGTAGAGAATATGAGAGGAGAGAGATAAAAGATATTACCACACCATTTTTACACGATCAGACTGGACGAGAATTTCGTTACATGCTTTACAAATTATATAGGTAAACATTCTCCCATAAATATAAAGATACTTACTTATATGTACTTAGCTTAATGATCATTATATAGAGAGCTAAAAGAGTTATCCGATGAAAAGTTACAGATCCACCGGTACAGAATGATAAGGATATGCTAATATTATATGCTACAATATTATAAGGATATACATGTACATTATTTAGTGGGAATATAAGATTTCATTCATTTTCCTCCTCCTCCTCATGCAATGAATCGTAAGAAGTAAGTTCTGTCGTTTCTCATTGAATATATAGAGGAGGGCAGATAGAAGTGATCCTTATTGTTAGCCATCTGTAAGGAAAAGGTGAAGGTAGGCCGGTTCTGGTGCTAATGCACTGCATGAAATGTTAAATGTTGTCTTCAGGTAAAAAAGTGCCATCATGAGCCATGCCAAGTCAACTCAACTCAACTCTTGAGCAAATTGAGTTTCTTTCCAATTTCAGCATCGCGTCAGATCGCTTGACCCCGATACATTATACTAACTGATATTTTACACATTTGCATGCATGTTATATTACTATGTGAGTCCAAAGAGTGTCCAACTCTTTTCCATCGCACACCTCAACTATAATGTCTCTTTCAAGGTTCTTCAATCCTACCCTAAATAGATTCTCTCTTTTCTTGTGAAACTTATAAATGATTTTAAGCATAAATATCAATCTATCTTTAATTAATCATCTGTTCGTTAACACGAACGATAAACATGTCTCTTCCCTAAAAGCTGTTGCAATTATTGTTAACCAATGATTTTTCCTTGTTCAATGTATAACTTCTTCCCCTACACTGTATCTTGCTAAGAGCCGTTTTATTTGGAGACAGAGATTCTCAGGAGATACATGCACCTGTTGTTTAGAATCCTTTCATGAATAAAAGGAACTAAACGGGTTCATGACTAATCTGTCAGCTTCTACTCACTAGTTCAGTTAGTCCATGAAGGCTCAACTATTCCAAAACAATAGGAAATCTACCTGAGGATTCTCTCTCTGCAGGCACAATGTGTAACATATCTAAAAGCTCAGCTGTTCCTACATCTTCACTTGCTGTACAATTCTATTATATCACGAAAGGCCACAAATTAGCAATTCGCTACCTACCAACCTCAGAAGGATCCTGCCATATGATTTTGTTAAATCAGAGTTCAATTCTGCCTGACCCCAAATAATCCTGCAACAGATCCGTAAATCAAAATTATAACTACCTGAAAAGAAAATCAACAGATTTCCTACGATCTATCCTGCTGCCTGTATAGAAACACGCATTTTTGATAAGGTGTGCAGAGTGCAACACAGAAATAGCATGTACTATAATAATTCGTAACAATTAAGACAAATGTGTGCTACAGAAAGTGATAAAAGGCTAAGGAATTAGATTTATGGACACTAGACACAGTTGCCAAAGTGCATTCTGTAAAATTGAGGATGCACATAAAGAGGAAAGGAACAACTTTGCTATATTTTTAGAAGTGCTCAAATGTATTCACTATATACAATGGGAGGGAGGTATAAAAAGGAACGTGAATGTAATTCATATATATATGATATCTAGTTGATTTACGAGAAAAATTGTACAATAATTGATATGAATAAAAGAGGAAAAGTAAAACAAGAGAATAACAGACAGAATGTAGTAATGTAAGTCAAAGGAAACCAGTCAAGGGAAGTTTATAGAGCATTAATTTCTACAAGATCCAATGTAAAAAGAAAAGTATTTAAGAGAAAAGATTAACGCTCCAAGGCAAGGCAACAACATATACTTTAGAGTTAGGTATATCTTGCTCTCAGATAAGCAATTCACTTGAATTAACTTTATAGACAATCTCACACACACATACTACATATACTGCTAACAATAATCTCCTATAGGCTTTCCTATAACTAATTAAGGGATTTGCAAATAGCCAGAGCTAGTGGTTACTTAAATTAAAGCTACGTGTGTCTATGTACGAATCTGCACATAAATGGGGAAATGCTGTTCCTACTCGACCAATAATAAACCAACAAAATTCAGACAATTAGACATGTTTTTGTAACTCCTACCCCTAATAAGCACAGGATTTATTTAAGGACTGCACAATATTTGCAATTCTTTTCCGTTTACGAAACTTATTTGTACTGTGTTTCTATACTAGCTACAGTTGGTATTAAAACTGCTCCTTCTATTCTTAGTCTGTACATATAAGGACAATATGCACCCTACATGCTAAACGTACATTATTATTACCCATCAAAGTATATATATGTACTCTGTTCCTGTCATACTTCTGTCCATCATTTGAATAACTTACATAAACACAAAAAAAAACAGTAAAATGAAAATAAATTGCATCACTTATTACCCTGTAAACAAATTCAGCTTATGTAGGCATTTTTTATCTGCCAATATGATTTAGATCATTGGAATTGAAGTGTAATATCCAAAATAAAACAAATAGTAGTGTTTAGTTAAAGATTGAAAATCCAAAATCTGGTCTTAAATTACACAAAAGTTTCGATTTAATTCTAATGTACAGAATAGATTAAAATTCCACATGTAGCCCGTCCTTGTAAAACGTTTTTTCCCTAAAGGTTTAGAGGCACTACCAGTTTTAAGAAATGAAAAACAAAAATTCTTTGAAGAAGCTTTAAAAACAGTAGGGAGCCTTTGATAGTTTAATGGAAACGGAGAAATACAAGTAAATAACAGAAATTCTATTTTGAGCATTGGTGACAACAATGGAAGTTTTTCATCTTTGGCTGCATACGAGATCTGTGACTGTGGTTTATTGCATGGGAATTAGATTTCCGTCAAAGAAAAGTATCTTCGCTTTATGAAGTGACGCTATTGTGATTTCTTTAATTTACCAAATTAAATGCTTTCAAATAAAGTTTAGATACAGTAGGATTTGTTTTACGTTAAGTCTTTGCTGAAAACGTAGTGTAGCGATACAAACAAATAACGTTTGCATTGCATGCCAGTAGCAAAAGAGTGACAGCTTGGAGATAAACAGACAAAAGCTTCAGAAAGCAACACGTATAAGTCAACTGCACTCATTCTGAATCTATTTTACCCCTATACATAAACTTAAGAGTACTTATATATAAATGTGCATAGATTTCACATAATTATAGTAGCACCTACAAAAGTACAAAATAAATCTGTGTTTACTAAATGCATTAACATATATTTTCCTTATTCGTCTGCTACTGTGTGTATGCCTGTTTGATAAGCGTTTAAAAGGAGATTAAAATGTAGGTAGTGCTTAAACATGCAGAATTTAGGCACGCAGACACGTAAGTACTGAAAAAAAAGTGCAAACAATTATCGGAAAGACAGCTTCCCATCGCAAATATGTAACAGCGTTATTTAGCTAAATTCTGAGTATCTTTCCGAATGCTTCTATAAAAATATGTGCATTTACTTAACCTATTCAGAAGTGTTCTGAAATGAAAAGAGTCGGATATAGTTTGAATGGAGCATACGGTACATTTGCGACCATGACAGTAAAATAGTGTAGGTACTGTGTGTAAGAAGGATTCTGTAGTAGCTACTTAGATATGTGAATCTGTATGGATATATTATCGTCAGTTGGAGCTACGGCTTGCTTTGCTCTACTCGAGTCGATAGTTAAGTCAAGGCAACCTTCCGTGACGGATCTTAACCCCATTATTTAGCATGAAGATTCCTATCTCACCACACCACACACAGTACAACTATCTCTATCTTAGATACTCTAGCAAACTGCACAAGTAGTAAAGAAGTAAGGAGCAATAGGGGAAAAAGTGAATTTTGATGTCAGTCAATCTTATAAGCATTGACTCAGTCTCCTACAGATATATATCAAGTTGTCTGCACCTTTTTACATAGCAAAACACACTCGTACTCGTTGCAATTTGAATGAATTTCAGTTAGACTGTCCCCCGAGAGTCGACTCCTTACTCTTAAGACAATAACCACTGATCTCATTACTTATTGTTTGTTAAATAAGAGTTTTCCGCTTACTGTTGCTTATGTAGAATTAGACCGAAGCATCTCACAAGTCTCCAATGACTATGATTCAACCCTTGGTTTCCAAATTATTTCCAAATTAAAAGCTCTCCCTCTTCTGCACGCCAATATCTTAGGCAGCTTGTGCAACGGAACATCCTTGGTACCCTTTTCAATGTGTATCAAGGAAACAATTAAATGGACTCACGTACATAACCATCGCTTTTCACATCCCAAATTACAAACACTAACACAAATATCATTTTTATGAGTCTCTCTATGAATTTCCTGCTTGATCGTTGCAGAAATGCTATTACATTATTTCCTTTGCCCATTTCTGACGGTAATTCTAATTACTAATCAATAACCGTTTTCAAAAATCAATATCTTCAAAGTTAGATGATATTGCCATTTTAACAATTCAAAATGCAATTAAGGTTAAGGACAATGTTGAACAAAGCAAAAATTGAAATGAGTAAAATCAAAGTTCACAAATTATTCATGTAGCTAACTGCTCGCTTTTTTTGATACCATTATTTCTCATTAGCCTACTGCCGCTTGTAGTCAAAGCATTTATATAAGGAAGATCAGTATGTATGCTATGTATCGTTAGCGCTAAGATTTATCATGCCTAATAAGTGCAAGGAAAGGGAAGATTCAATATGTATATGATTATAAGAAATATAATATTTGCAAATTGAACCTGATTAAACTTGTTGTGCATGTTTTTGTTTCGAGCTAATTTACTTTCATATAAGTAAGTTAATTTTAAGGCAAGTTTTTCGAATGGTAGGATGAGCGTAAAATGATTGTGTCCGCACTTAAGTAAATCCCACACACTGTAAATAGTTAATGATTCAAAAAAGATGTGTTACTAATGCACTATAAAATTTTGGTTTCGTTACCACATAAGCATTTCATTCAGCACTCTCAGTCACGTATTGGGTGTTGCATGGGAATGAAATGCGTACGAATGCATTCTTTGCCCATATGTTAACTATCCCATGGTCTGTTGAACTATTTTCACTTCTAGTGTGGTGCTCAGAAATATTTGAACTTGTATGATATTCCGAATTAGTAATCAATTTTAGAGTAGTAATTTCGAGTAGAGGGTCTAATAAAATGCTATAACTATATAAATGTGCACCTGCAATTACCTGTAGCAGTGGTGAATGGGTGAAAATAATGATACAACTACCTACAACTAAAAGGCAGAGTTCTATTTCGCTTACCTACTTGTTTACTGAGTCATAAGGAGCAAACACAGATTCGTAGACCACTCTCAGTAACACATACTTGAATTCCTTCACAGCAACATCTGCTAGCTGTATATATAAAAAAGTAATCTAAATAAAATAGTTACAGTATGAGCTTTAAAAAAATTCGGCTAATTGCCTCAAGAATCTCCCTTGCGTTTTCGTCGAAAGATTAGCAAAATTGCATTCTCTGCTGGATTTCTAGAACAACACTTTTACATTCGGTTGCAATTATATTTAATTGTAGACATCCAAAGAATTCTATTGTGTCCGTAGGAGGCAAAATGCAATTTAGAGAATTGTGTTAATTCTATCCACAACAATGATGTGATGTGGCTACTGAAGACAATCAGGCCAAACTAGACTGAAAATTCAGTCAAGTTCATTTCATTTAAAGTCGTACCTGTTACGTGACTTTATTTCTTTCTGACAATATAAAAGTTGTAAGTAAACAATCATCCGCACTGGACTCATTTCAGTAGAGACACTTATTATTATAAGTGAAATATTTTGTACTGAGCTAGTTAGTAGATACTGTGAATATTTTTAAGGTGAAAAATAGCGGAATAATTAGTAAAATAAAGGCAAATAGAAAATACAAGGTAAGGGAACACTGCACCAAAATATTCCAGTAGTTCTATTCGTAATGGTTTCGTTTATAACTACCTACTGAATTATAACAGACAGTTGTATAAGACTCATTGGCTTGCCCCAGATAAACTATTGATGCATAACTGCACACTCCGTCCTCATCATTTAATATTACATGCATTAGGGGCGCTATGTATCTCGTGTATACATGACATGTAATAGCGTATAGATTTTTCCTGGGTGCATTTAACAGTGTACCTGAGTAAAAACTTTTGATTGATGTAGTTCGATATGTGAGAATGGTTCTCATGTCAAACAAAATGCATGCAGACGGAAAAACTCATTTCCCATGCTCATTAATACAGTGGAAAGAGAAATTCTTGAACAATTACTCTGATTGTGAATCACTTTGCATTTATGTCAAGAATACATCACCACGTACAGGATTGCTACTCTCATTAAACTCTTTCCTTAATGGGAAGAGCTAGGCTAGGTTATATATACGAGGTGTGATATGGACTGACAGTTACTACCTAATTATACATTTTTTTCTGTTTATTTATTAAGGAAACCATAACCTACCCTTTAGGGAAATATGTATGTGTAGCTACAAATACCGCAAACACACACTATTTAGCCACATGTTCAAGATGAACTACCAAAAACCACAAAACATATAGGAAATGCAGATGTATAGCATTCTTTTTAATAGCACTATAAAGTAGATTAAGAGTGATGATAAAAGTATGCGTAAAAAGGTTCCGTGATAAAATAGAAAATAGTCACCTATATTGTGGCCTACAAGTTTCACGTGGTGGACAAGAGTCTACAGTGCAGAAAATTCATTAAGATGACAGTAGCCACTTTGTCTCACCTTTACTCATCTTTTAGTGTGTCGACAAAAAGAAGAGCCTAGCCCAAGCCTACACATCTTCCCAACTGAACATCAACTAAACGTGACTGTCAAGTCAAATACATGGAGCAGACCAGAAATAATGTTTATTAAATTGCCTGTGGCTCTCTTTGATTGTTCCTCGCCAGATCTATTGTTAAAAACAATAAAAACATCATTTCCTATATCCCTTTAGCAGTTCTACTAATGTAATACTATAGTTAAAATAACATTAAATGATTGTCTTGTCATAAAGCATTAATGTTAATAAGGATTTTGGTTACACTCCTTTGACACGGCATTGATTGACCGAGAGTCGGCGGCTCTTCAAGCTCTAAGTAGTATAATTGCATCAAAAGGAAAATAAAAATTACCTTGATTTGTTTCATCCCTTAATAAAAGTTGAAACGCCTCTACACATACGCCTATTCAATACTATGACTTACTTAGCCTTACAAAATCAAGAAATAAGCCAATCTACTAGATATAATTTCTATTCACCAACTTGTATACGAGCACATGCCATTTCATAGTGTCTTATTAATTAGCATAGTGTCCTCATGATATACTTTATCCTCATTATCTTTCATTTGTTAGCTACACAATGGAATTCCCGAATCAATTGAACTCAAATAAAAGATGGATTCTATTAATAGCGATTACATGCAATGATAAATCTCTATTGTCTAAACTAACCAGCTAAGAATTAATGGGAATCTATACATCAGATACAGATGCGTCTTTGTATTACCTTTTAAATGTAATTACTACAATCAGATACATTATGTAAAGCTTGAATCGTTATTTTTAGATATCGATTATTTCGGTCACGTAATAGAGTACATCTAACTTCTAATACACACAACCCGTGTAATCGATTCCATTCAATTCACAATTAAGTTTAAGGTTCTGCATAGTAAGGTCGAAAGATTCAAAACCGCTGTGCACTATTTAGAATGTCATCTTCTTTATTAGGGATAGCTCAATGATGAAACAAAGTATTATTCAATACAAACAGTTAAAACAGAGTTGTAACATTATCAATGTCTATGAAACTGAAGAGAAGTTTGAGAAGTATCACCTACTTGTATTGTGTCAGAATAACCCATGAATGCCCTAGTGCTTATTATTTCTATTATTTATGATCTCAGTTCGTAGTATATACTACTACTAACTTTGCATAAATGAACAATTCAATTTCTCATCTTCAAATCATTGAGAATTCAGTCCTGTATAATTGCAAGATAGATACACAGACAGGTGCAGCAGCAGCAACGTGCTTAAAAAGCAGGATGCGTTGGTTGGAAGTCCCGTTAAACAAAAAAATATGCGTGTTTGCTATTTATGTTTTAGCCATCGTCTTTTATTTATCACTGCTAAGCTATGTACTGCAGTACCTAACCTTATATTTTTACATTCATCTTCTTATTAGGACCTTCCTAAAACAACTGTACCCCTATAATATTGTTTTCAAAGCCATAAAATACCTACTCAACAGATGTATTAAACATAGTGATATGCATATGGTATGCAATAAGTAACAAACAGACCCTTGTTGATACAACAATTTGTTTTCATTGCAAGCTATGACTATTATATTATCAGCTATGGCCTCAAAAAATAAATATTGTGAACAATGATATATACTTCATCATTGTATTATATAGGTATGTATTTTAAGCATATTTATGAACAGAAATAATATTAGGATTGTTGTGTGTAGACGCAAATTGTTATTGTAAATGCAGTGAATATATGTAACGTAATTGGAAAATGTCTTTACATACGAGAATGCCAAATAGATACAAATGACAGAGCAAAAAAACAATGACTTTAAATAACTCTAAGTAGATGACGATGTTATATTATGTAGGAAACGTAACACAATTGGTAAAGTGTAAACATTTCCCAAAGAAGTTTTTTGATTCCTTGATGTGCTACTTTAGTAAGGCATTTTTAATTTAGTGTCAGTAGGTAACGGGTAATTCGACAGATCTTCCAGATGCTTCAAGCTGTATATTGACACAAAATAAATTATTAAACCCCTGCTCACGAACGACCACCAATTTTTAGGTCACAACAACAAGTGTTGCTGTATTAAAAGTGTTTAGCTAATTGTAAGCACAGCTTCTTGTCTCTTTTGCTACACCCATATAAATCACAACACATCAATGGTAATCAGCTCGATTATAAAGTATGTTGGAAACTATTTACTAGCAATTTTTGGAATGACAGTTCGTGCAAAATACTTTGGTAAATATACCAACACATGAATTGTCACAAAAAGAAACATTCTTTGTAACGCAACAGGCAAGGAACAGGAATAGAATCTTTCATGGGTGGCTTTTAAAGGTCAGGGTATTAATTTAGTGGGTAAGCCCAAAAAAATGAATTCAATTGCAGAAAACGACTTGCATTTATCCTCTCAACGACAGTGCTAAATAAGGTGTTGAGAAGAAGACAAATTGTTGTACGCTGCAGTTGAATTATGCCGACTCAGTAGCATTGCCACATTTGCCACACTCTTTAAACTCTGAGTGAATATAAGTATAGTCATAATATAATTAGCTTTAATGCATTCATTTCATATAAAAGTGTTTCTTTGACATAGCAATGCATTGTCCTTAATGATTTCCTTAGTACTGCCAACAAAAGAAAGATGTCTTTTGCCTGTGCAAAATAAAAATGACAAAAGAAAGTTATTTTTAAAGTGCATAATGCTTTTGTTGCATGCTTATAGCGCCTAATGTTCATGCTGTTCAATTCAAGCTGCAAATTGTTGACTGGGCTCTTACAATTCCCTATATAAATTCTCAAATTATTTTCTAGATGATTATGCATACTAGTGCAATTGTATATTATTATTACAATACGGGCACGAATAGGTTGCAAGTTGCAATGATCATGATGATAATATTGATAATGGCATTGTTCACTGTCTGGTTGAATGATTGACGTAGGTAAAAATATTAAAAAGGTAATTGACTGTTTACCTTGTAAACGTTAAATGCTTTAAGACTTCGATAGAAATCCAAGTCATTGGGTTAGCAGTGGAAAAGTAAGCAAGGGAAGTTACTTTATATTTTCTGCATACACACAGAACTTCAGTTCAGACAGAGTAGGACTGCATGGAAAAGACAGCTAGTTCATGGCAGTTCAAACATTTGCATTTAAAATGTAGGAGATATAGCCAATCTTATGGACTTGCCCACAGAAGAAAGGATCAGAAAACATTATTACTTTATCTGTGGGTATCTCCTTTATTGGCAAGGGCTAAGTTCTACAGTCTCACTCAGCATCAGCAAATGCAAACAATATTCACGCTAACTCAAGTCAAGACAGGTTTCCCCTTATAGTAGTTGGGTAATGGACTCTGTCGACATCCAGTAAGACAAGTTTATTTCCTCATACCCTAATGAAGTCGAACATTGTCTGCCTTTGTAGTACTAGTAGGCACACATTATGAATATCTAATAACTTTTGGCTACAAACTATTTATCTACACTTGGAGACTTGAGTTGAAGTTAAAGTCTATGCTCCTACAAAGATATTTTCTTTTTCACATTGATTTCAATTATTTTCTTGGACGCTTTTCATTGCATTCTGACTTTACAAGTGGATTTTACAAGTTGATACATGTGTATATAGGGGATATTAACTTTTTTCAAGAGATATAACTACTACTTGACTTGAAAATCATGTTTCAGAGAGTGCAAGCATCTCTTAAAAATAGAATGTACATAACATGAGAGATAGTAATAAATAAATATATTATTAACGTTTCATTGGAATTTAATTGAACAGTTCAGTCAGGCATTCAATCGTGGGCCTCGATCACTTCTCTTTTGCAATACCCTTACATGCTATCAATGATCAATGTAGCAATCACATCAATCTTTAGCATTCACGCATAAGTTAGCCTGATATTAATCTTGTGGTTTATGATCGTGAATTTAACTCTGTGCTTGCAAATATCAAACTAATACTTATCTTAGTTCCTGACATTTTTACAATTCACACTACTATTCCATGTCCTATTGCCAAATAATATAGACACACTTCTTTAAAGACAGCCATACCTAAAAATCCTTACTTTTATATAATTATGTGCGAGTTGCATCACATAGAGAGAATGTGATGCAAATAAATAGCTCGAAGACAGGTGTACTCGTCCTATCTCCTAAAATCAGATTTTAACCACTCGGGAGCAGTTTTTATGTACACTTTGCTAAATGTGTAAACCAATTGGTAAACCACAATGATATTATTACAATGCATAGCTGCGTTTTCTGCTCACGTCACACCACGCACCCCAACAGCTTCTTATTATAATTTGTGTACAATTAATGAAATGTACGCATTAAAGCATTACGACATAGTTATGGTCAGACAATGACATAAATGAACATATTAATTTGTGTACTGTTCAGGTAATTTAAAAAAAGTTTTGGGCTGCTATTAGTCTTAATTGGCTATTTTTTGTTATTTAATATTTTATTTAGGATAATATTAAACATAATATATTGTCAATTATTTGCAAACTTATTTTTTTAAATCTTATAATTTTCATTATTTACTCTTCTAATACTACACCCACTTCAATAAACATCATGGTGTACTGCACTACACTTTAAACAATCTATCTGCATGAATATATTTAGGATTTAGAATTGGATCCGAAAAAATTTATTTATGTCGCAAAATAATGCAAGTAAATACATTGACGAAACTTTCGATGACAAAATGCTATCAATTATCATGGTCTAATATAAAACGAAGTAGTCAGCCTAATTAGCAACACACGTCATCATTTTCGTCATTCTTTTGGCACCGTGACGCGATGTTTTGTTTACTATTATAGTTAATCTCTTGTTTGGCTTAAGAAAAAGAACAAAGTTGTGTAACAGTATAGAAATACTTTCGATATAATTTACTGACATGTAGTTTCTTGGAACTTAATATAAGTAGATATATATAATAAGTATGATACAAAAAATAAGGAAACATAATCTGAGTAGTTAGAAAGAGATGGGACGTAAAATGAGATCAGGGATACAAGGATTTTGGTTCCTTAATATCAGTAACAAACAAAGTAAATATATAGCTATATATAAATGCGTTACATCCAAGAAAGCCATGCTATATATCTTGAGTACACCTGTATCTGTGACATTTCTAGAATACAATCCCTTTATTCATACATAATGTAATTTATGAACTCTATAACTAATGCGTGAATTTATTCATTGTCCTGTCGACTTGTTACAGATGTCTAGATGTGAGAAACAATGTGTGCTCTACGGATTCACAACTTTTGAAAGTAAATTAAGCTTTTCTAAGATTTCCTACGATAAGGATTTATAATAAATCCTAATTTGTAGTGTGTGACCACAAAAGAACAGCTTATTTAACATCATTATGCAAAAGTCTTAGCGTTTAAAATATACCACTTTCGAGATAGCTAAGTTAAGGTTGCGAAAAAAGGAAGGGATTAGTTTAATATTTTAGGCGCGCACAGATATGCATATCACTGTGGAGAAGATCCTCAGCGTAAGAAATTAGGACTTGGCAGACCTAAATTTATTCTGTCTTTTGTAACGACAAGGTTGATTTCACTAGAAAAGCTTGCGGCACACAAAAAATGTACACATACGTACCTACCACAAAACAAACATCGTGTCTCATAATTTCCTCTTGCAAACTTTAAAGGAGAATTTCTGAGTCAGATGTTACAAAAGTCTCATAATATTATTCACAAGAATTCCCAATCCAAATCTCCATTACAAGGAAAAAGAAATCATGATGATCAGGATGCAAAATTTCAACACAAAAAATCCCATATGAATTGTAGTTGCAAAAACCTTTCAACAATTATTGTATTGTTACTAAAAAGCAAAAGCTATGAATAGTCTGTTTCGTTTTCTAAAATGACGGTAAGGGTAATTCTCTAATTCTAATTCCGTCAATGCTTCCATCTCATGTTAGCAGTGAATGTATTCGAAGTGTTTATCACCAACACCTCGACTACATTTATACCTGCCTGACAACATCCTAACTTTTCTAAACAATTAACGTGTGCAAACTACAAAATAGGAAGACACCTGCTTAAGTAAAGGGTGGAAATAGTACGAAAATTAATATACTGTTGAATATATATAAAAGCAAGTTTTGCGACGAGAGGAACGTTAGAGTTAAAGAGGAAATGATTAAAATTGTCCTTTCTTATGACTTCATGGTTGATAGCTTCCCATTTAGACTACCATTTAGTTAATAGTGTAATGGGCGTGCGTGGGAGCTGTAAGAAATGCGATATGCAACCTGAAAATAGACATACACGGCTGACATTTTATTCGACAGTAATCAAATGGCAATTTTCTGCTAGTTTTCACCATTTCACCACGTTGTTGGTGATGAAAAGGAGAGAATTAGGGATAGTGCTAGATTAACTATTTGTAAAGCTCGAGTATAAGCGATAGGTATTCGTAAATCATAACTACGTAATTGGATTGCATTTAAAACTGATTTTCTTTATGAATGTATTTTATAATCATTTCCTCGTCTTTTTCTTTCCTCTCTAACCACATAGCCTACTCATGTAGATAAATCTAAACGACTTCTAAGTACATAATCAGACAATGCAATTCCCAATGACGTAAGTTTACACTTTGTACACATAGGTAGCTAATACAGAAACAGGATTTAAAAGTAGGTAATAAATAAATGTGTTACTTAACTCTATGTGAGTACAAAGGAGAATGTCAAAAATAGAAAAGTAAAAGTGACAGTTCCTTTTCCTATATCAAGTCTCAATCAAGATCTCCTATTAAATAGTCTAAAATACGAAAGGCTAATTGCATCCTGTATATTGTATTCTTTCCTTGTGCATATTTTTAATACAGGTATATGTAGATATCGGATTTGCGCCAGTTGTTTGTTTATCTTTTGTCAGTCGGACACAACAGGATCGCTGAGTTAGGTTGTGCAGGCAAGTTGATTGTATAAACTCTCTGTCTACAAAATCTAAGTAGAAAGTTATACCTCATTTCAAATCATAAGCACTATTGTAGAAATAGTAGTGTGTATGTTGCACAGAAGCCGGAATAACGTCAAATTGTGTTTCATTCAAGATTTGAATCTCTTCTGGCTACTTCATTCTACATTCCTTCTGCGACAAACAAATTCAATTTATCATTAGTCTGTAATTATAATTTTAGGCAACCGGTTGTCTCAAGCTATGCCATTCACATGAACTGATGAATAGGAGTTAATATTCTGTATGACATGATTCTATAGATTAGCCAGCTCTACTTCTTCTGACGTTTATCTACTATCTCTTATTTGAATTGCTATACAATATGTAAGAAACTATTATAGACTTCCCATCGTAAATGGCTAGGGGAACTGATACTCATATAGTAATGTAATAAGTATTACATTTTCATTGAAGCTGATCGAGATTTTTTACAAAGCCTAAAACTACATGAATGTAAGACGCAAAGTAAGTAAATACTTCTAATGTACGTAACATTATTCCTGTAAATGTATCAAGTAGCTCTGTGATAGCTCCTAGTAAAATATTCAATAGCTTAGACGATTGCAAAATTCACTTCATTACCAGTAGTATAATGTTTAGTTATTATACTCCTTCTCTATACTTCCAACTACCAACTGCCCCTCAATAATAATGCATGAAATAACATAAAATATTTGATATGCATTGTATCTCAAATCTCTGTGTACATGTTTAAATACAGAACAATATTTATGCTATACAGAAGCCGAAAGGCTTTGCATGCTAAAGCTACATAAGATTTTACATTCTGTGAGCAGATAGGAAAATTTATCTGATTTACCATGATATATAAATTAGTAGGAATCAAATGAAATGAAAGGTACAGGTACCGCCAGACTGTATACCTATATAAGCTATGATTTTATTCTATATAAATATTATGTACAGGGGATATAATCATATACGTAGAGATTCAGTAAGTTGTAGGTTGCCACAAGTTTGCTTACTATTTACTAGCTAAACAACTAAGTAATAATCATGCTAGAAGCTAAAATCTTTGCGAAGAGATACACAGAGTATGTGTGGAGACTGACGTGCACTATGCTACACTGTCTGCAGAGCATGTGCAATCAAGGGTGTCCCACATTGACACTTTCACCTGGCCGATTGACCCTTCTTTATAATTCCTACGTATACTTCTTAGGATAATATGATTATTAAACTCTGGGGGATTGAATCGTCTGATAGCCAACACAAAGAATTTTATCGCAGTCTACACATATCGCTCTATCTGTTAACGTAACTCAGCTTGGACTTTTATGCTGCAGCCAATTAACTAATCTTTCCTTAAAAGTGATACTATAACATAAGTATTCTATTGTTTCTTGTGTAACTCAACAATTAAATACGGGCTGGGGATTAAATGTGATTATTATAACATCACAATAGATACTATACACACTCAGATGGGTGTTGCCTTATAAAGGATAATAAAAACTGAAGGTAGCTTTACTTTTCTGTGCAATTTTCTCAGGAAGTAGACCTAAGAAACAAATAAAGGTCTCCGGAAGAAAACACATCCGTTTACAACTTCATTGTTTCTTTTTTCTGTGTGACTGTGTTGATGGTTCATCCTTTGCCAGTCCTGTGTTAGCATAGCACTCATTAACAAGTGTAGAAAACTGGCAGAAGCTCAAACTTGAACAATGTATACAATTGTGTGAAAAATCCTAAAGAGAGAAAGCATTATGTGCATTTGCGACAAATGTCTTGCACATGCATGTACCAAATCCATTATTGATCCTTCATTGACAATTGTTAGTTGTGCTTGTTGTGATGTGTTTTGCTATTCCTTATCATTTACAAGAGGCGTGAAGTGAGAACTTGTGACTAGAAATTAAGTGCAATAACTGTTATTATTGCTCTGCTACACTTTTAGCAATTATGCTTTTATAAAAAGTTTTTCTAAAGCGTACAGTTCTATGGAGGTGCTGAGAGTGATAACACTCGTTTTACTCTTAAAAACTCCCTTAACAAAACTCAAGAATTGGAAAAATCAACAATCCACAATGCCTAAGTCCATTATACTCATGTAGCTTTGTTTACGCACAAATGTAAACTACGACTGCATTTGAGCTATTTTTTATCGGTGGTCACTGAATGTAAGATTGATTTACTACATTCTAATGTACTATTAATTATTTCTTGCATAATAGCGGCAATAACAAATCATTGCCCTTTAAATGTTGTGTAAAGTGTACATTGGTATTTAAATTACATTAGCATACGGTCCACGGAATTTGATCTTTTTAATATTGAATTTTCCTAAGCCATTAGTAATTAACTTGTTTCATATTATTTTTATGCTCCTCTAGTTAATGGCAGGTGACATATTGTTGAGGGCTTTGTGTTAAGAACATTGTCACATATTGCAGTTAATTTACTATTATGATGTTTTCTGACTGCAAGTCTTGTAGTAAAATTCTTTTGTATGATATGTGATTTGACCGTACATAAAGATGCATGGTCACCCTGGGGCAAAAAAATCGTCAGTTGGCCAAAAAATATGATTTTATTTGTACAGAGATTTTTTTGAGTTACTTCAGAATTACAAAAATAAATGGATGCTTTTGTATGCTTCGTACAGTTATTATTTATTATAAGTAACTGCAGCATCTGCATGTATACAGTTTCAAAAGATAGTAGTCTCAACTTAATCCTATAATATAAGGAAGCTCTATATACAAAGATTTATAGTAAAATAAGAAAACTTATCATTGCAATACAGTAACAAGGACGTATTTGCAAGACCAACTGAAATGTGCGAAAGTAAATATTTTAATGTACGAAAGAAGAGTGAATATGTGACTAATACCACGAAAAACTAACCCATTCTGCATAGAATCCTATAGTAATTGCAAATGTGTCGTGTCGTGTGCAATGGGACTACCTTCATTTTAAGACAAAGATACATTCACTATTAGTAAATAGCTAGACATAGGGGATTGCATCCGAATTAGTAGAATTAGAATACATTGTATTTAAGTTAACTGCTGTGTGCTATATTGTATGATGATGTCATGCTCATGTTATGGTAGACGAAAGACAATAATCACCATACATCATTTTATTAGCAAGATCCTGCTATATAGCTACTATCTGTATGTGTATCTGGGTAGCGTAAGAAGCTATTAAATATATACGTGTGTGTTGTACGGTCAACGAAAGTCATTTCTATAAGATTAAGCGAATTATCTCACCGTAATACGTGCCTATATAGGTAGGACTCTAAAAAGTCGTTGCAATACAGTTTTTTAGGCGAATGTTGAAAAATGTAATGCAAAAGTCATTTTAGCTGCATTTGTTCCTACAAAATGATTTAAGTTGATTCGGCTACATTCAACACGGCAAAAGGCTGAGCAGGGGTGGATAAGAAGTAGGCGACGGACTATTGGCCATTTGTGACGACAGTCTCGTGTTTGTCGGTAGCAATGTGTTTCCTAGAAAGTTTAAATATATGTACATTGGTAACATAACATACAGCAGTTAGTTATACAATGATTATTGCTGAGATAGTCAGTCAACTTAGATACGTGGAAAATTCCACTTGCATAAAATTTGAACTCCAAAGCTGTGTTACTGTGCTTAGCCAGTGTTTTTTCTCACAAGAAAATGAATCGTTTTCGTTAAACAATAAATAAAAACTATATCAAAGTCTATTAATTAGCATTGCCATGTAATTACATTATAATAAATCAGAATAGCTTACTTGGCAATCTAATCTAAGTACCTGTAGAGATAAACATTAGCAAGTTCATTGCATTTCAACTTGTACTTGCATCCCTCCTATTGATTGTGCTGAGAAATAGGAAAGTGTGGAAAATTGCAATAATAAAAGCAAAAGTGTTTCGTATCATGTACCGTAAATTGTATTCTTCAATTGTGCTCTTTATCAAAATGATGTTTGGCAAAGAAGGGAAGTCGTTGAATTAACTGCGAGAATCGTATTAATGGGAAATTTGTGTTGACACCTGTGGTTACACTTGACTGGAGAGACAGTCTTTATCTCGAACATCTTTCTTGTTACTTTTTCCCTGCTGAGATGATACATTTATGATTGTCAGCCTTCACTGCTATAATGATATACAAATTCGTATAATATTATACAAACACTTATAATATACTAGGAAGAACTGTCAAAATGTATAGCAAGTACAGGATATACATATATATTAGCTATTCTTCCCTAGTACATCATCATTATCATAGCTAATAAGATTCTCTACAAGAACTACTACGCAATTGATATATACACCACAACATAAAACCAGAACCAGACTGACGACCGACTTCTAAAAGCAAAGCAAATCAGTTTAATGCTACAATAACCTACATGGAATGCATGATTATGGATTAGTGTTGTTGTTTTCTATCACTATGATTTTTAGGTTATTGAGGCACAAATGAAATGATGTCGTGAGCCAAACTACTTACTGATATAATCACAGTAATAATGACGAGTGAAAAAGAATCTCATCACAATGAATATCGACATCATCATTAAAATTCCTACCTAGAATGATATTTATTTACTAAAGTGCAAATTGTAACATACCTGTTCTGTATCTAATCATTCAAAATGCGTATAATCGTTGGATTCCAGGCTGTGGAAGAGTCTGAGCCACAGATTCTGCGAATAACTGCCATTGGAGGAGGTAGTCGTCACAACCGAATAAGGAGGACGAGAGATCCTTCCATTCCATCCGAAGTTGACGATTCCGACGACGACGAGATGGGGGAGTGTAGTTTAGCCATTATAGATCATGGGCTCACGAGGCTCTTCTACTGGCTCGGTGTCAAAATTGGCCAACATCCTTCCTACTACATAATCATACCGTTTTTCATGGCCTTGCTTTTGGGCACTGGTATGCAAAGGCTGAATTATGTCGATGATCCTGAATATTTATTTTCACCTGTTGATGGGGCTGCCAAAACTGAAAGACTTATTGTTGAAAATAACTTCCCTATGAACTACACACATAAATTCAATCCGTCCAGATTTGTTCGGCCTGGAAGATTTGCGAGGTAAGAAAATCAATTTTCCTTTGTTTTTTACTCCACTAGCTAATATTAATAGTGAAAATGAAAAGACCTTTGTAAAGTTTAGAGTGGAAAACTGAAAAGCATAAAACTGAACATTATGTAAAATGGCGGAAATATTTAAACTTAGATTATTCGTCCAAGCAAAAGACGGTGGGACACTAATCCGTAAAGATGTATGGCAAGAAATTCAAGAGCTGGATAAGATCATTCATGACATCAAAGTGATTTGGGATGAAGATGAATACAAATATGACAGTTTGTGTGCTGCGTGGGATGGAGAGTGTTATGAAAATGACGTAATAGAACTTGGGGATTTAATGGATGACATCCTCAGCAAGAAAACTTCTATAGTTTGGCCGGTGATGTTCAGTCCGTTGAATTTCAAATCCTATGCACTGCCATTTTTCTTTGGCGGGGCAAAAATTTCAAACACTTCAACTGTGGAATTTGTGAAGGCTCTTCAACTCAACTATTTCATCGCCGTCAACACACAGAAACAGGATGCACGGTATGTTTTTAATATTCCAACTTGCAATAAATATTAATGAATTGAAGATATGCAATGGGGTACCTTGTTTTCATGAAGGAAAACTTAATTTGTTCAGGTAGATACCCTCTAAAAAGATATTGGAAACATTATTCGCTCAAGTTATGACATAAGCGCTAAATCATTTAGAGAAACTTGTTCATAAAGTCCCCACAGAAATTCTAGATGCACTTTTGACCTCATCCCACATGGTGTATGTTGTTGAGATATGGCAGGTAGAGAAGTAGCCTTAATCCTTGTCAAAGTCGTAAGATAATAAGATAGTTGTGAAAAGTGCATGGCTACACTAGAAATACTTACTGCTGGTGTTTACTGTTTAGAGATATGTAGGTTTAGAATGTCTTTCTGTCTAGAAAACCGGATTGAATTTATTACCGCAGATCATGAGGATGGTATACCAGTACGTTATATTTTGATACATACGAACAGTACAGTACGTCACACCCAGTACAGAAATGCAGTTGCATAAGATCCCGATACACACAAGCAGACAAGCAGTAACACTGACTTATATGTGTGCGTGTTACATTAGCGTAAACAATTATATGAATGCTCAGGTTTGGTAATCTTTCCAGCGTTTCTACGCGAGTAAACCAAGCCCAAAACTTGTTTTTGAATGCCTTCACGTTCACAACGTTGGAATTCAATGATTAAATTATCAGAGTTAAAACAGGCGCAGGTACCCGAAGTTCTCAGCCTCTTTTTTGTATATAGACACCTATGAGATATAAAACCGTATTAGCTAACTTAGAATATTTTACCCTTTGAACATAGGACTTAAGCTTGAGCCTTGAATATTTTTTTATTGAAGCAGAAAAAATATTTTAGAACGATGAAGAGATTTAATACAGTTTTTCTTAGTTTGCCGAAATTTTTGCATAATATTACTAGTTAACCTTTTAAACTTGAAAAAACTGTTGGATATCAACTGTGGTTCTTATCATTACCTTTTTACAATTTGTAGGCCACTTCTTTAGAAGTGTCATGTTCAGGTGTTTTACATGTGCATATTATGTTCTCTGATTATGAAGTTAATAGTTTAATATTTCATACAAACTTTTGCGCAATGACAAGGTTAAGGCTACAGAATATCAACGATTAGTGTGTACGTGTCTTTTGCAATTATTCGGCAAAGATCTCGATATACATTCATATATGAAAACCTAGCGTAGAGTAGAGTAGAGTTAGATATAGAATTATGTAATCCCTATGTAGCATGAACGCATTATGGGTTAACTATTTCTACCTGTATGGTTTCACTTACATTAGCTATGTTTTGATTGAGCAATATTTTTCACATTGTCGAAATGTGGTTTAAGTTTAAGTTAACTACAGAGCAGAACTCTCATTTTTAGTGAGCATTTGTGCAATGCACTGCACTGTATATGAGCAATAAACTCCTAATATTGGATATGATTATTCCACATAAACATCCATTAGCAAGGACGTTATATTTAACCCATTTATTAAAAATTGACTTTTAATGAAAAACGTAGTTTTTAATTTAACCATGCGTGTCCAAATGTTCTGAGCCAAAAGAGACATGCAGTTACTTACAGTTGAATACTGTCAAATGGATGTGTAGAATGAAAACAAGTTTTTTCATCTACATCTCAACTTCACTGATTGTGATATTACTATTTGGCTCGGCAATTTGTCTTAAGAATGAAAACCAATGGCCAAGAACCTTAAGCATTTTTTATACAGGCCAACTTGCACTGTGGCATATGAGTGTGGTAGGGTGAGCAAATTCTGGTGTAGCTAAATTATCGAAGCTTAACCATTAGGAATTAAAAAAAAATCTTCTGTGTTTGCAGTGCAGCGTAAGCTAATGCAATGAACAAAATTACTAGATCATTACTTATTGGACAGAAACATAGTAACTTGCTTATCTTCTGTATATAACTATATCGTTTGTTTATGCCCCCATGACAAGTAAAGACAAGTCGTGATTCTAGTGACTTACAATTTAGCAAAACCTAAGAGTTGTTAGTGCATCCGAAATATTGCATATATACCTAACGATCATGTTATGGTTGACCCTTTGAGGAATTTGGTTAAAGTCAATGGCGATCCATAGGATTTTCCAAATTAGAAATTAGCATTCAATGCACCAGTCTGAAGTTATCTGTTCAGCTTAGCCCAAACTATGATATTATGAAGGTGTTTGCATAGATGAAAATCTTATCGCAAAAGTGTTTCATGAAAAACTCTATAAAAACTGCTAAGATAGAAAGCGGAATAACCACTTCCGTGATAATATGACATGTTACATGCATTTTTACAATATTTTCACTTACTTCTCTTTAAAGTACCTGATTTCAAATATTATTTCGACTCTTTTTTGCAGAGGTGAAGTCTGGGAACAAAAAGTCATCGAGAAAATGGAAGAAATGGAAACACAATGGAAGCACATCACAGTGGCACGTTTCACAGTGCGAACACTCGCTCAGGAATTAGAAAGAAATACATTTTCAGTGATACCATATTTTTCAGTGACAGCTATATGGATGATAGGCTTCATGGTAATTACGTGTATGATGTTCGATTGGGTTAAATCCAAACCGTGGCTCGGATTAGTTGGTGTCATCTCCGCTAATTTGGGATCTCTGGCTGCTTTTGGACTCGTCTGTTATTGTGGAGTGGAATTCATTGGTATCAACATGGCAGCCCCTTTCCTCATGCTCGGTAAGCAATTTTTTTACGTCATTTTATTGGGCTTTGAAAACATTTTCATCATCGCATCAATTGCTATTTACTGCGTTTAAAACCAGTCTAGTTACAATTATAGTCATAAATACATGCATATTGTAGTGGGTTATACAACTATGTCGTAAAACTGTACTTAGGGTCAACAACTTTAACAATAGAAGTGTTAATACAAGGTCATTAGAATGTTATAGTCGTTTTCCGTATTCCCTTGTGGGATATTCGGGTCTTACGAATAAAATGCACATTCTAATAGTTGAAATCTCAAAGTAAACTGAAGATGAAATTTTTTTAAGATGTAGGTTACCGAGTTGTAATAGTTATAGATATACTTAGCTTTTCCTATCTGCAATTAAAGTATTAGTGGTAGATATAGTTATACAGGTGGTCGAACGGAATAGTTGTTGTGTTTGTTGAAGTACGGATAGCTAATATTTTTAACTGTATCTTGTTCCTAGTAGGATATTTATTGGCCATTGGTCTATGTAGATTCGTATACTGAATGACAAGTGTAATTTATAGAGGGAATACCACAATCTATTACATAGTGGATGGTACAATGTGTATAATCATCCTCACAATTAGTTTGCAGGGCTTAGTAATAGACAAACGTAATATATTATGCATTAATAGGTTAGACTATGGTTGATTTGAATTTCAATAGTAATTTTCATAAGGAAACATGTGCCTGTGCCAGTATCATCTTGTCACTTCACGTACATTGTTGAATTTTTTAAAGTAGGTGAAGAGTTTGAGTTGTGGTGCATAATAATGATGGAAGAATGACTTCTACTTTTAGAGCAATTGTGTCCATTTACGTAGCTTCCTTTCGTACATTATGATTATAGTTATTTTAGTAGGTTCTGTATTGGGTACAATATAAAGTAGCAATAAATTGAGCTCGGAAATCAGAAGATTTTTAACAGATGTGCGAGAAAGCAACTTGTTATAGAATAGTGACTATGGCTCAGCAGTTGCAGAATTGAAATCGGTGGCATGATTTTATCTTAAAGAATGAGAAATTCTAATGCTCTCAAGTCTCAATCAGTTTGTCGGCTTGCACCGTAAACAAAGTTAGCAAAATGTATCAATATTCACGGTTGGCTCGAGACTTTGAAACGATATATTATTAAGGATGAAATGACAGAGTAGGTCCCTTCTCTGTCTCTATAAAAAGACTCTATGCCGTAGGTACCTACATTCATGAGCTTTCTTTGTAGAGCTCATCTGTAACACTAACCAAGTTGCTATCAATTTGTAACCTACTCCTATTGTCAGTTAGCTAATACGGAGCTATTGTGTCTTGTGCTTGAATCTATCATCTTGTAACATAAAAGTAACACTTGCAGACCATCCCCGTCTGATCCCATAATAGGAATGTATGAATGAATGAATGAATGGTGAGAGAGAGACGAGAACCAGAAAGTATGCCAAATGCCATTCTTCACCGTTATTCGTCAGACAGTTTATGCAGGTATATTTTTGGATACATGAATGCGTTTGCAGTTTGTGAGGATGTAACATTAACATAGCAAGATGAAGATGTGCTGTTATTAGCCAAAGACAGATAGAATAGATGTTGAAGGTAGATTTGGTTATTTTGCTGTCAGACAGAGTCATCAACTATTACATTTATTCTCAATTAGTATAGTTGAATATGTACATGCAATGCTCCTAGCTCTCTTGTGGAAATGCAATGGGAGTGCAATTTATTATTGTGTCCATAATAATAGTGTATGCAAAGCAAAGTAGGTATTGAAGCGCTTCTTTGTGAATTGCGTAGGGATTACTTCAGAGAATTATTATGTAGTGCACACTCCAAGCACCTACTTAATTCCCACAGATGCAATGTGAGTTCACATATAAAGATACTGTGAATGCATTATTACCATGTACGAATGAATAATCGGAACTCACATGAAAGGTCACACATGAATGATGAATTATCCTCAAAGAAAACATGGCTCAAAGAACATAATGCCCATTGTGGGGAGCTAAGCATTAACAGACACATTTTAAAATTTGCTTTGCAAAGGGTGTGTACAAGTGTGCTAAACATATCTGTTAAGGAATTTTGACCTTAAGAGTCGGGAAATGCTAAATCCTTTGGTTTATTCATGATGTGCAAAAATAGGTTTCATTTATGTAGATGTAAGCTTACTTGGCATGGCATATTGTAAATAGCATACAAATGTAGCGATATCTAAGAAATTTAATGGCTATTTTTACTTTTTTGACGTTTATACACATTGCAGTTTTTCAAATCTAAAAGATATCTGTAATCGCTGATTGAATTGTAACTCTTGAGATGGATTACAAATATTTAATAATTTTAGTGATCAATTAAATGATAATCGGAATAATATGTAAAGGCAATTAGTCCTACAAATGTAGAACCATATAATACATGCATGTGTATACGGGTGATGTAAACTGTTAAGGGGCATTATTTTTCTTGAGTAACTGAATCAGGCGCATTGTTTATATCTCTATTTGATCTGAAGAATAGATAAAAACTGTAAACTATGGCTGAGTTGTAGAATTACAGAAATACTGGCTCAAACCTTTATTAGGGTTCATCATCTTAGTATGTAACACAGAGTGGTTTATTTGCCTTTTTATATGGCTTCATTATTTTGTTAACGATACGTTAAATTAGTATGATGCATCTCACATATGTTTACGATTACGATTAATGCAACCGTATTTGGTAAACACAGGTTTTGTGGGGTTCATTTGTAAATTATTATATAGCAGCAGAAATTGGGGAAATCTGTTTTTGGTTTAAAGATGCTTTAAAGTTGTACTCAAAGCACACTTATGCAAAAGTAATGGCTATAATATATTTACTACGTTTGTGGATGTGGGGAAAATGTAAACAGAGAATACATACACACTAATTTGCGTTCATTCGCATCTCTTGAGATGTGATGTGTGTTACGCTCTTGTGCTCTTACAATTACAATAATGTGAATTTGGCAAGAGACCTTGAGCAATGCAATTCTACTTGGCAAAATTACATTATACCATCTACACTTCTACATTCATAAAGTTTACAAATGAACTGAAATTCTCATGTATAACTGTGTCTTCACAAATTCCCATCCATTCTTTATTAAGTAGCTTCAGTCAAAGAGAATTTAATTGTTTGGTGCTGTTTTTTATTACGATGCTTTAAAGATGTGTTATTTGAGAAAGAAGTAAAAACAAAACCATTTACGTGTATCTAAATAGGTATTTAAACTACGGATCTAAGTAAGCGATAGAGATAGCAAATTGCATGACATTATTGCATTCGTCTCATCATCTCGTTTGTAGTGAAATAGATAAAACTTTTGTGTCTCGGATGTTTTTATATATCTTTATAGAATCTTTTGATGACAGAGAAATTTAGGTTGGTTCATTTAGCAATTAGTCGTAATCGTAACTTAACGTACGGAGACAAATATCGCAATGCTCATTTTTTGATGCCCTGACTGTGAAAATGATGTGAAATCAACTGAAGATAGTGCACGACTTAGGCAGACACCAAATCCCAAACAGTTATGTATTAGTTTTCTGTTGGTAATTTTGTGGAGTAATGTGACAATCACCTTTTACGTATAAATCAAGGCGTTGAACACTTTAACTAATAATCTTTTAGGCCACATCCATTTAAAACACCTCTCGGTACCTGTAGCTCAACTGTACCAACTTAGTACATGAAAATACAATTAGATAAGACAAAAAGATGTACACGTGATGATTAACTAAGACAAGGTTCTTATGCAAAAAAAGCAAATGACAACAGAGGACAATACATAATGGCTATGCTCTCTGTAATCAATCACTAAGTTAATTGATAAACAAAGGCCGTACTAATTCGATTAGTCTCATTGGGACCTAAGGCTGTCTTAATTCAAATACTCAAATTGCATTTAAATAAACAAATAGACCTTACCTCTCTCTTCTGTCTCTTTAAACGAATTTTGTTCATGTCCTTTTTTGTATTACACATTTCACCCAAGAAATCATTGAAATTTAAGAACAAATAGCAGCTCATTGTCAATTGATAACTAAATATTCACTTAAAGCTTAAGTGGGCGTCAAAGAAAAGTTCAATGAGTTTCTATATTTCAAACAGACATATTCTAATAGCTAAGATTTGAGCTTTTCCTACAGGAAAGTAAATAGAGTTTTGACAAGTTTTGAGTTGAGAGCTGTATTTCACAATTAGGGTTTGTTTCATCATTTATTCAAGTGTTAGGCATGAGTAGCATGAACAAATCTCTTTCGATGGAGCGAAATGAGAGTGTACGTATCTACTCCTCAGTTTTTCAAGTGCCTGTATTATATTGAAGAAGGTGAAGCAGTAACGATGCTTATTACTATCTCTATTCCAAGATTCGACATTGCAGTCTCAACGTATCTGCTTAAGTTGAAGTTAAAGAAAAATACATTTAGGTTTCAGTATGTTATGGTGTTATTAGAACTAATTGTGATTGTAAGTGAATAGTATCTACAAATCATAGCGCAATCTTGTTAATTGTAATTGTTCATATGTAGGTATGTAGTATGTAGTTGTATACCTATGCGTTTTTACATTTAACCAAATCAAAGAAAATTAGGTAGCTCACAAAATGTATAGGTACATCGGTGATTGGAAGAGAACAGAAACGCGTGTGTATGAGCTAATACGAATTTATTTAATTGAAACGTGCACATGGTATGACTCACATGGTGTGAGTGTTACAGGTTGTCATCAAATATTGGTAATCTGATATTATGGGGTACCTACATGCTTTAGTATCGCTATTAGCCATTATAGATAAAGTAGCATAATGGTTTTTAATGTAGGTACTTATTGTTCAAGCAGTAGCTGCATATTAATGAAATCGGTTTGCATATTTGTACTATGTACGTGCTAGATACTTACGATAACTATCTATGTGTGGTACCTTCTCTATATATTTGTATTTTGCATAAGTTTTGGCGATATTTAAGAACTATTAATCAAGTTGTGGTTGCATAGTCAATGTGGAGCAGTTGAAGCTATTAGACAGAAGATTTGATTGTAATTTGTCGACGCGTGCATGTCGAACACTTTAATGACAAGAAGGGTGGTTACATTTCAATTGATTCTAAAAAGTATGCTAATTTTTAATAAGACCGTTAAGTATAATATGCCGCACGGCAAGAGCAATTCAAAGGAATGTCACAATCATTAATCTTAAATGGGCTTCATAGTTCATTTGAAAATGTGAAGTATGTATAGAAAATTCCCAATATTTTCTTAGTTAGATCGGATCTCAAAAAAACCGGCAAAAACTGAAGTTAAAATTTTTATTCATATGTATGATGCGCTAGTAATTTAATATTAATGGTATTATATTATTTTAAACTAAAGGTATTCTTAATATATATTGATAGCAATATTGTCAATGTACGATTTCGTCCAAATCGTTTGCGTAATACGTATGAAAGTTCAAAATTAAATTGAATATATTTAGCTTTTATGTATTTTATGTATTAACACCTGTAGGGGTTCAATGCAAAATGCATAATATGCATAAGTTTCTTAAATTGCATTCCAGATTCCATTGCTGAATTCAACTACTTCTGCAGATTTGAATTATTTTTTACTTACAATTTTCTTGGATGGTTATTATCATGAATCAGAACAAAACAGCAGCAAGTAAATGACAACCCTATCCAAGATAGATCTAATTACATTTTCCCTTTTTAGTGTGTGTGACACAGTACGTCTACAGAAATGATAAACGAATGTGCATGGCATAGAGCTATAGTTTAATTTTTAAGTCTAGCTCAGCATTAACAATTATAAGCACCAGTACATATCTGTGCTGTGCGTCCGTCCACACGAATCTGTAATGAAATAATGCGCATTACAACATTTTCTTATATTTATACTTTATATGGACCCAACGACACAAGGTAGACCTCAAAAGTAACAGTATCTATTTAATCTGTTACTTCCCCTGCAGAATGCGTAAAGAACATTATATTTTATTAGGTACTGTAGGTAAGTAAATTCAGTACACCGCATTCATTGTTGTGTACCGTTTATAACTTACTAATGCAAGCCAAATGTGCTCGCACGGCAAACTGTTTAGTAACAAAATGATAGGATAATCATAGCCCAACATTTTGCCAGTTCTTACTGTTACTCTGCTAAATAAACGTTTATTGTATTACAAATAATATATTTGAGATTATAATAGCAAATGGACGTATCAGATTCAGATTCACATACCAGACATGAATATGACGATAAGCAAAAATAAGAAATACATATTGGACAATAGTTCCAAAATTTCAAGTATCTATATAGATCCCATTGCAAATGTATGCATGAGCTTTGTTTGCATTTTAATAAAAGAGTACAATGGAATTATATCTGTTACTGATAATAAGCGTTTGTTAGAAATAATCGGACAAAATATTTCATTTAAAAACCATGATAGCTAACGTAAAAATGTAAGTTTACACTACTAGCAACATTATGTCATTGAAGAAATGAATAGGACAAGTTGAACATCGTATTAGCTCCAATCCGGTATAGCGCAGCGTTGAGTTCTCATCTCAAATCAGCTTTAGATAATTGATATACTGACTGCAGTAAGTAGCAAGCAAATGATGATCTTCAAAATTATTTCATGAAGAGAATATAGATCTGCACTCTGCACCGGTGTGGAAATTGTATTATTAGAGCCTTGAGAAGTCAAAGCATATGCTAAGGGCCGAAATTTCAAGTGCTAAAATTAATGACTGTTAACACTAAAGCATTCAAGTTGATGTCCCTCAAGTGCAAGTTCATTCAACTTTTTAGTGGTTTGTGTATTCTTGCATTTAAATAATATCCACCGTGCAATTGTTTCCGCGAACGTCACGTCAATCTTGAATATTGCACAAAACGTATCCGGTGAATTGTATGTAAAAATGTCCTTGTGTACTGGTGAGAATAGTATGGTATGATGAGGAGAATCTTACTACAATGCAATGTAATGACCAAATACAAATGAAATAGTTACTAAATAAAGCCATCTCTCTTAAACATAGTTCACACTAAAGGGCTAAGCAGTTTTGTGTAATGAATCTGCACACGTAAGTTTTGTCATTAATAATTTTTGTTTTTATAACTCTTTAACGCGTAAAACACGCAAAACGAATTGGTGGTTATTTCACAAAATTTGCTATTACTTGGTAATGATTGACAATTTAAAAAATTTCTGGATTTTATTAAATTGGAGTGGCTATCTTGCTTTGACTTGTACAAAGATTCAGTAGAACCCTAAATGCTTTTCATAAAGGCATAGGTCTAAGTTGCATCTAAGTCTGCCTACTAAATATCTTACAGATTTATAACAACAATTTGGGTCTGCGTCTGGTCTGTAAAACTTAACTAAGGATATGGCTTATAGTTAGAAATTATAAGCAATTAACATGTAGTTTCAAAAATGAAACCGTTTAGAGTAAGCCATGTAATAAGATATAATATTCTGCTCTCTATACTTAGACTATACACTCTTCTATAACGGAAAATGTTATATATAAGTCTTAAATTCATGCGTAGGTATTCATACTTAATGTCTATGTATGTGCTGTGTCTATGTAGGTAAATAGTATGTAGGTATGTATCTTTTTGTAGAACTCACGTTTAGTTTATGTGGTAGAAGACAATGGTCGAGAGGTTTTATTATTTATCTTTCCTCGAGATTTATTTTCAGCTTTCCCTTGTGTGTATGTTCTACTGCATGTATGCTAACTTTAGTTGAGTAGTGTTAGCAGATATCACTGTATGTAGGACATAGCTTTTGTTATCTATTTGTAGATGCAAGATCAGATGGGGAGTACGATTGGTGTATGTACACAGAGCTGTTGTGCCTTTTCAATGAAAATTCTTTATATAAGCAAGTAGAGCTGTAGGTGTATTATGATGGTGAATATAGCATGATAAAGGAGTCCTGTTGCAGGTATATGCAAAAATAAGTAAATAAATAAGTAAATTATTATGCTATTACATATGTATATTAAGAGCAATGTCCTAAGCGGATAAGATTAGCTTCTCTAACGATAAGAGCAATAACAATAATTTGCGAAGCCTCCGATTAAATAAGAGAAATAAGATAACCCCTGTAGGTCTATGCAGCACAGGGAATTCAAAACTGTGAAAGTGCATAAGAAATTACTGTTATTCTAGTGTTAAGTAGCAGCTAGTATTATGAGCAAAAAATTAGCTAGTCATCAAACTGCATTGCAATTTACAATAATATATTCAAAAGATAGATTTGACCGAGCGACCTGTAGAAAAGCGTATTAGTGATTGTATTCAATTTAATAATTAGAAATTGAAAGCAGATAGCCTTGTACTTACTTGGCCTTCGGAACATAACAGCCCAACTTGTTCTAGTTTTAGCTAATATTATCCTTCTGGAATGAATTTATTATTTACGATTCCTGAAGTTATTAGGGTTACCACCTATAAATAACAGGAAAAATCATTGCGTTGAAAAGTAATTCCGATGCGAAGTAACTTTTTCTGTATATACCGGATTAATTTGGAGTAAGGTTACAATTTGCTATTTTTCTACAGTCATTACTATCGGTAAAAGTCGATACAAAGTGCAAAGTGCCTTTTTTGCCTTGTCATGTTGGTTTAGAGTGAATGTGTGATATTTTGTTTTGTAAAAGTACACATTTGCGAATGTAAATTGACGTATATTAAGATTAAGATGAAAAAATGGCAAAGAAGAGATATGTGCCATGTTCGTGCAAAAGGAGGTTAAAATGATTTGATGAGATCGAGAGGAATAAGTGGTGCATCAGATCAGGTTTCATCTAGGTAGAGTAGAATTAACTCTAAAAATTTTCTTTGTTCGTACGTACGTACATCAGAATGTTATTGTATTAGTGCTCAGCGGTAGCCAAGCCAAGTAACTACTTACTATACAGATAGCCACACAATACTGATACTACTACGCACTGATTTATCATAACAATCACTATACTGTGTGCACTGCCACTTCAGGTTATGAGATTTACTTGTAGAATGTATGTATGTACAATATTCTTATACTTGTTCCTTTTTAGTAGTCGCGTTTCGATACAAACACTTCACAACGGAACTCCTTAATTGACCTAGCAAAATTATCACAATATTGATAAGTAAATAATACTGCAATAACTGGATTCAATTAGAATTAGACAGCTTCTTTAAAATTCTAAGTAGGAAACTATCGCAAAGTGACACATAAAAAACAAATTAGTTTAAATACTATTTAATCGTACGAAGTATTTTATTTATGTCTCATATTTTGCATTCCAAGATATCTGTTAAATAAAGGTTCATCTTATTAATGCCAAAACAAAACATTTTGTCGAAAAGTCAAAGAATTTGTATTTCAAGAGGGATTTTGGATTTTATCTGACAATTGACAACAGTTTTGTTAAGCTTTCATCACTGCAGCGGTTGCGGTTGTAGTAGGCGAAATTCATTGTTTTTTGTATGCTACTTCAATAAGAGATAAATCCGGTGCTAACCACTTCATATTAGTTTATTCCAGTAATTACTTCCAATGTTTTCTATCGTAATAAGGTAGCGCGTGTTGAATCTAGTGTAATTCAGTTTAAACCAATTTTGTTCAGCTCATCAGATTTTTATGTGTTTATTTAGTACACACATGAAAATGATCATGATGATTATGGCGGATGTGCGATGAACCAAATACACAGTACTTGTATACTCGTAATTACAGAATAACAAAAAATATCGTATTTGGAGCACTAAGTACTGCATTTGGGGAGTTCTGTGTCAGAAATAGAATTGTTTGCTACATTGCGGATAGCGGATGAGTGGGGCTAGCTGCACGATGATAGACTACGTGCTTGAAATTATATAAAACGTACTCAGAACCTTATAAGTGCATGCACTTGAGTAGTTCTTTAGTGCATGCTATGCTATTAAGTTTCATAAAAGCCTCTGAATCAATGAAAGTGAAAGTTGTGATGACCAATCACTCAAATAGGTGCAAAGGTGTGTTCTGTGATATTTACCTGTCTAAATGGCCGATGTATAAGATTATGCTGTTTACTAAGTGCCTTGTAGATGCACGAAAATATTTCGACACACTTAATCATCGTACTTATACATGGAATTTTCATACCTACAATGCTACCAACTGTTTTTTCTCACACAAATCATTGAGATCTATTCGTATGGAATGCAGACACAAGTTGGAATACTTACATTATCTATATTATTATGTCTGCCACTGCATACACAGTCTTTACGGGTTTCTTGCATTTACACAACCATTTTTTAGATCACAAAGGAAATTTATGGAAACCAGTAGAATTTGTCTGCAGTTTAGTGAAAGTTTTTATTCTCAAGGTACTCACTCTGTGAATAAAAATTATGAGGAGACTGTTACCGTTACGCTATTTTATGAGATTATTAATGACAGTAATTTCTTTTCATTTTTCATCTTCATGTAATCGTGCTTATTACTCGACATCTGTTAGTTCTGCTGCATACGGTAATAAAATCACAAGCAGATGCTCTTTATACACGCACGGAAATCTTTTTGTGCCTTACGCTTTTTATATGTGAATAAGCAGGTTGAAATTGAAATAGGGGGCTAGATTTCAGTTTATATGTTCCTCAGCAATTATGACAAGTTACATTTCTGTCAAATCGATTTTGTCAAATTTTAAATTAGGATTAAACGTTTAGGTACAATATTGGTTTAAATTCATACATGATTTTTTAGCGCTTTGGTTATAATTTGGTACTAGTAACATAGTAGATACAGAGTAATTTTTAAATCTAGAGTAATGATGTTCCATAAATTGTATTCATATTTTAATGAGATATTTGAGTATGATACATACGACACTTTTAGTGGTATATAATATTACTAGGAGAGGGTTAGTGTGATTTGCGACTAATTTAGTCTACAGAATGGCAAATGACAATTATCTGATTATTACACTGACGTTTAATAATATGACACATACACGTTGGCATTGTAATGAATCCATTCATTCACCATTGAATTTCTGTTCATTTATCACCTGCTAAATCTGGCCACGTGTTTCAGAGACTTAGTGTCTTTGCTTTGTCCTACTAATCCCAGCCTTACCTACTTATTTTGACAACTAGTCAAGTGACAATCTGACAATTTGCATAAGCAATTAAAATGTATTAGCTTCAATGTTGCATTGTTAGTTTGTAGAAATGACGCAACTTCGAGTTTTGAACAAAAAATGCGTCACACTGTTTCCCTTGAAGTGATAAGCCATCTTATAAGCATATTATCTATTAAATTATAATGACACTTTTGCATACTTAGGTTTATATGAATCTAGCTGGTGTTCCATCCAATCCATTTAAAATCAAATCATCCACACCAAACCATTACCATCCTTTCCCCTTATACCTTCCCTACATTTTATAGCAACTTCTCAACTCAATATTAATGCAGTAGAGATTGAAGGTTCTAAGAGAAAAACAACGACCCTTCGTTTTTGTAATCACAGCAATTTTTAAAATTGAGTTAGTAACCATTAGCCATTTAAACTAGTTCCTATAAACCTTCCCCTAATTTCTAAAACATTGCATGCATTTGTTTCCAACAATTGACCAGTTTCATATACTTAGTACAAATAACGCGAATTATTTTATGTATCATGGACGTGTAATAGTAAGAGCACTACGCATAGACCAGGAACATTAACTTATCCTGTCATTTACTTACGTATGAGTCATGTATTTTCGTATTTGTCTTTGTAGTAGTCAATGTAAGTAAACGTATGATGATGCATGTACTGATTAACTGCATAAATGTGTTTAAGATTTGTGTTTATGTCAAGGATATATGAATCAGTTGAAAGCTTTTAAAATGGGAAATGTTATTTGATTAAGAACTAAGGACTATGCACTCACAAATTGCAGTAATGCCTAATGATAATCATATAAATACTGACATGAAGGATGCCTATGTGCAATTTGGTTATTATTATGCTGACAGATAATTACAGTCAGATTTAGTGGTTCATTTGAGAGTTGAGAGACAAATTCATCAAATCTAGCATTCAGGTTTACATAAACTAAAATTCTGTTCTATTCATTTCATGACAGTTTTATTTGCTCATTATTTATGCGTAGAGCATTGAATTTTACTACAGGTAGTAAATAAGTAGTTAGTAGTATTCATTGCATCGCTCATGCGTGGGCATGATTACAATAAATACACATAATGACATAGATAAAAATGCTGTTGTTATTGTGGGAATTGTGTATTCGCAATCAGTTTGTAAAACTGTAAGAAAAACAAGAAGACTTCTCTGAACTGAAACTTGTAATGTAATGTGAAGGCCACTGGCATGCATGAAATCTGATTTCTTTTGTTCATGAGAATCCAATAGTGAAGTGAATGAAAGAAGATTTCTCGTTTTTATCACGACACATGTATGTATCTGGATTATGCATGTAATCTACGTCTACTCACTCTACTGCTGGTGTAACAGGAAGATCAATGATCTAGCAAACTTCAGCTGAATACATAAGCTAATAATTTGCTTGGATGCTAATGGGAATATCCATACATGCAGCAAGACAAGAAATGACAATGTTGTTGACATTAATAAAATGTTCACATGCTTCTCTTTAGGTGAATGTTGTTGTAGTTGTAGATGTCAAGTTTAAAGTTCTATCTCATATTTTCTCTAACGCTCTAACATTAGATAGTGCACAGTGCACTACCTGTTTACCCAGTGATCTGGTAAAATTCAGGTGTAAAAGTTTATTCACAGCCTTCGTTCAATTATGCACAATCAAAGACTTCCCTAAAGAATTACACTATTTAGTATGTTTATGTACTCTAATTTATCAAAAGTGTAGTTTTCCTACCTAATATTTACTACATGAACACAAGCTCCCGACATATGTCGATATTTTGTATGACTTATAAATTCCTTATAATCTGTAAATGAGAGAATTACTTAAATAGCATTTTTCTTGAAAATAATTTAAATCTCCTCTATGAGGGTCTGTAAAGGAAATTTTGTGGTAAATTGTTCGTCAGTTTAATACATGAGAATGATTAGAAATGAATGGTAATAGTAATGGAGAAGAATACAAAAAATTAACTTTCAGAGAAATATACTACGTAATGTCTATATAATGTTTACATTGGTAATTGGGAAAACATCACTGAACGGAAAAGTTTTATTTTGCATAATAGATGCATGTGGACAAAAGCCAAATCACTCTCTCTCTCTCCTCTCCACGTAAATACATAGTTGAATGTTCCAATTCCAATTCTATTCTAGAATTGAAAATCTTCATAGCAGTAAGAAAAATTCTTTGACTTAACACTGTGTATATGTATAGTATGCAATGTAGTTTCTATATTATATGAGGTGATTTGTTAAAGAAATGGGTGCAGGCAGCTATAATGTTTTTAATAGTGGTAACAGTTAGATGTGAGGAAAATAGGAAAATAGAATCAAAGGTACTTTGTAGGTAGGTAGGTATGTGAAAGAAAATGATTTGGCAGCCGAAAGTTGAGGTTCTTTATAATCTGTCGTTTTTATTATGCGATATCATATGATGGGAGGGAGGCAGGGATAGTATGATTGAATAACAAAAAATCCATCGTATTATGTAGAAAAATTGGTGAGCCTTGTCTTGTGATGTGCCGTACTTTCATTACAATAAAATCATAGAAAGTGTGATTCACTGCGGACAATAAGAGAACGTGTGTGTTAGTGTACCAATAGACATTATCATCTCGTCTTTGTCAATTTTAAGTATTTGCATCCTTTTTTTATCCCTTTTTATGTTACTATTTACTGGATATATTATTATTTCCGTGTGATCTTCAATATGCTACGGCTTGACAATTGAGTTAGTTGATGGATGATTATGTGCTTTTACCTGAAATTGAAATAAATAGAAAATTAGCATTGTTGGGAAGTAAACTAGCCGCGTCATCTTAGTTTCCCAGAAAAATCTCTTCAACAGAAATGCAGCATGTGGTAATGATAATGTGGTTTTGTCTAGCGCATCTCGTTTTACTCGATCATTGCATTGTACTATATGTAAACTGCGAAATTGTGCTTAACAGGCAAGCAGAGAAAATTATATGGATGATGTGGTTGTCCTCATAAAAGTTCATCTTGGTTAATACCTACCGTAAAGCAATCCCAGATGTTTTTAAAACGATTTCAACTAATTTGTCTAATGATTAAGGAAAACATAGGGCCAATACGTGTACGCTACTTCCGTAAGTGCTAAATAGTACACAAAATATATTTGCAACTTGTAGTACACACATTTATATAAAGCTATAAGATGCAAACTGTCTTCTTGTTTATAATATTATCTATAATAATGTTATTGCACCCTATTTGCAAACATGATTCCGTAGTTTATTCTGACTGATTTGCACACAGTTGTCTGAAGTCATGTGAGTTGAGACGATGTTAGTGAGAAATCAAATATTCTGATGCATTCAATGTATTGTGTATAGTAGGATATGCTAAAATAAATTAGGCATGCAATTAAAGTTGTTAATCAAAGATAGATTTTTTAGGTTGTATAAACGGTACTACTACTATGTATTGTTTACCTTAGTAGTCAATAGTGTGTCGATAGACAATAAGAGACGAGGAGGCTATATTTAGAAATTAGAAGTTGTCGAAGGAGAAATTTCACCTCTAGCTAGATCCTCGGCTCACTGTTGGCCGTATTTATAATGCTAACCAAATGTTAATTCATAATAGTGTCGCGTTTGTTTGTAGCCCTAATTTTGTTTTAACACCTGTGCGTATTGCGTTCTCTGGTGCTTATTGTTAGATATTAAAGAAATGATGAAATTAGGTGGGCGATGACTGTACGTAAAAATGCTTTGTGATTTTATGAAAGAGGATGCTAATTAAAATGTTATTGGTTTGTTCCTTATATAGGTATTGGAATCGACGACACTTTTGTGATGTTAGCCTCTTGGCGAAGAACATCACCTCATGACCCAGTACCTAAACGGATGGGAGAAACTTATGCCGAGGCAGCTGTACGTAAAAAATCATTATGTTGAATATTTTAATGCAGTGATATGTACACTAATTATATTGCGTACCTGAATAATAAATATGTTTGAACTGATCTATATATCTATTTTCTTATTATAGGTATCGATTACAATTACGTCTATTACGGATATGTTGTCTTTCTGGGTCGGTGTTTTAACTCCGTTCCCTTGCGTGCAGATTTTCTCAATTTACTCTGGATCAGCAGTTGTCGCCACGTACATTTGGCACATTTTCTTTTTTGGAGGAGCCATCGCTTGGAGTGGCTATCATGAAAAGGAAAATCGGCACGGAGTCCTTTGTTGGGTGACAACTACTCCCAAATCAAAAACTGGTATGAATGGAAAGCTTATTTTTACACAAATTATTTCTTCTTGCTTTCTGTGTAACTACTATCTATAGCAATAAAGAGCTGTAGGTGTGTGCATAATGATAAATTCTAAAGAGGCTGCGTGTATAAATCTAGGAAGAAATTGTATTTTGTTAAAATGAGCATGCTCTTATGCTCTTTGATGTTAATTGACAAGGATTTGTGATGGTGTGGAGTTATATACGATGCTATCCATGCGTATAAAATTAATAATTACTCTTATCATTAGCTCTTTTGCTTCAGTTAAACTAGCAACTTTTTCCATTCAAACAAATTATCAGTACAACAGACAGAGGAGAATTGCAAGAGGATAATAGAAGATACGTAGGGAGATATTTAAAGGAATGGACAATGCCATCGTCGTATGCACATTGAGGATGTGTATGAAAGGAATGAATGAATGGCTCACGCCGACAGTGAAGTTAAAACCATGCCATGTAGCAAGCCATAAAGACAGCACCTGTCTGCACACTCCTATCCTCTCTTGCCATTTTTCCTTTTGGCCATCGTTAATCTGCATTGTGATTGTGATGATAGTATTCTGAGAACTACTCTCAAGGAGCCGGATGTGATTTCTTAAGAAGCATGCGAACTTAGTTTATGTATTCTATTACCTTGCCTTATTATTATCTTCTTTTGATGCTGCATTAGCCACAGATGTAGAATCTAACTACCTATCTACTTAGCTACTAAATTCTACTAGAAAAAAATTATTGATTTTCCCTTTTCTACAAGATAATGACAATTTCTAATTTTCATTAGCTAACTAAGCGACCTAATATTGATGCATGTAAAAAATATATTACATATTCTTGCTATGTAAACGCTACGAGTGCATTGCAAAAAATTTGGTAGCATTTTACGTTTAATTAACTATTCGACGATTGTAGTTGAAGCAGATACTATTGTACTTGATGGATAAATGATGAATTAATAGAAATATCTATGCTAATAGAATTACAGTAACAACTACTATATTTTTGTTAAATTTTGTCTCTATCCGTTTAATGTTACTTCATAATCATGGCAAATGGACCATAAAGTATTCTATATACTTTAATCGATACGTAGAATCATGAAGTTTCAGGTTTAGATTGTGAATGCATGCATAATTCTGATCCTCCTGTTACAGGTACAAGTCTAATCAGCTAATAAATAATCAGAGGGACCATAATTTTATATAATACTTATGATATTCATAATGGGGTTTTAGAATTTATGTTTTTGTTTAAACCATTAATCACTTAAAAGTCTGATGAAGACAAGTATTACTGAGAAGCGAGCGTGTATGTAGAATAATAACACGCGGTCAATAGATCACATTGTAGTAGTACATATGTTATAAGCAAGGCTTATTACATTAGGTAGAGATACATACCTAATTAATAACTGTACTTTAAATTTTTGTCCCTTTTACAACGGAAAAATGTAGAGAATACACACTGTCTGCTGTCTCGATGCCTCTTATGTAGTAGACCATTTAAAGAAACAATGGAAAAGTAATCTATGTTAGAGGGAGCATCCTCTATAATGTTACAGAGGAGGGTATATTATACCTGCAATAAATATCATAAGGTACTATTGCATGGTAGCATTTAAAACGGATTTTATAGTGATAAAATTAAGGTGTAAGGACATATTATCCGTATGAATATGCATCATGTACAAATGCTATTGTTATTTGATTAGAATATATAGGACTGTGATAATAATTGTTGACGTAAGTCATATATATTGTATTATCTTTAGGATTTTTCCAATTGTAATTTGCAAGGAGGACAATACTTAGAATACAAAGTGTAAGCGAGAGAGAGATAGCATGATCCAAAGATGTAAAGTACTTTTTTAAGTGTGGGATAGCATTTAGCTTCTAGTACCGTGTGCATTGTTTGTACACACAGTGAATAAAATGAGAAAAGGTCCTACCTGTTAGTGCATGTGTATGGAAAAGGGTTTAAAAAAAGTTAAAGGCTAGGATTACGTGCTTTGTTATGTAAGTGTAGGGCTGATTAATTCTGTACACATCTGAATGTAATGTATTACAGTACTTAAGTTAATAGAGGTGAATCTTTTGATATGTTATTTTGTGATGTGTGTTAGTAATATTATGTATGGATGGTAAACACGACGGTTAGGAGTATCTATCTGACTCTGATATCTGTGCTAAACAAAAGAAAACAATGATAAACCGGCGAGACGAGACTACCCGTCCATAATTTTAAATAAGTTTTACTACAGAGCTAAGAGGCGAACGGTAACAGTTGCGACTTGTTTGAAGCCGTAGTGGTCTTAATGTATATTGTTTATGTATGCGCCAAGCAAGAAGCTGCTGTGAATGATCTTCGACTGATTAGCATAATAGTTGGATTGGATGCAGTGAGGGATCTTCTGTGTTTTACATGACGGTATATATATGAAGTATGATAAGGAGAATTCATTGTTGACTTGAATGGAGTTTGGGTAGTGTGCTGAAATAATGTAGATTATTAGGTAGCTGTGTCTTGGAGTTATATGCTAATATTATGTGATGTTGATGTGTGCGTGTGTGAGGGTGAGTCACATTTATTTTATGCACATTGTTTTCAGTGGAATTGAACAGTTTGATTTTTTGCTCAGCATTTTGTATGTCCCTATATTACAGGTTCCTCTTAAATGGATTACTACGAATTCTGTTAATTACAAATGTCTATGATGCTAATCAATGTATGTTGGGATGGGGTTGTTACAGCGGGCCAACCATTTTGTTACCGTTTCTGGTGCTCTGGTGGAATCGACCCTGATGACCCATATAACCCTAAGGACAACCCAGACCATGGTGTGATGGTTTTCTTCCGGGACTATTGGGGAGCTTTCCTTAACTTAACCCCTGTCAAAATTATCGTCATTGCAATGTTCGTCGCATACCTAGGAGTCTCCTTTTGGGGAATCACGAAAATACAAGAGGGACTGGAAAGAAGGAAACTTACAAGATATGATTCATATGCTGCTACTTTCTTTGACACGGAGGATATGTATTTCAGAGATTACCCTTACCGAATACAGGTTCGTTTTATTCGAAAGGAAATTAGTGGGATATTTAGTAATGATATTCGGGACATAAATTATAATGGGTGATTTTTACTAATAGGTTGTCATTACTGGAGAACTGGACTATTCTAATGCGACTATTCAAGACAAAGTAGAGAAAATGATGACGGAATTCGAATCTTCCGTCTACATTGGAGGATCTATTTATACAGAATCATGGCTCCGTGCTTTCTTGGGATATGTGAAACGCTCTGAAGGACTCTTCGAATTCAATATAACTTCTGAAACGGAATTTATCGATACTTTGAGAGAACATTATCTAAATCCTTCAAGCGCATTCTCTGAAGACGTGAAATTTAACGATGATTACTCGAAGATTATAGCATCTCGATTTGTCATTCAGTCTGTGAATATTTCCAACTCGAATATGGAACGAGATATGGCTCAGTATTTAAGACACATCGCTAAGAGTCAAGAAGTCGAAGGATTGAATGTGACAGTTTTCCATCCGTTCTTTGTGTTTTTCGATCAATTTTTACTTATCAGGCAAACGTCTATTCAATGTGTGACCATCGCTGCTATAATCATGATGGGAGTTTCCCTAATTTTCATCCCGAATCCATTGTGTTCCTTGTGGGTTGCCTTTTCAATTGTGTCTATTGAGGCTGGAGTTGTTGGATTCATGTCCCTCTGGGGTGTTAACCTCGATGCAATTTCTATGATGAACTTAATTATGTGCATCGGTTTCTCGGTGGACTTTTCTGCTCATATTTCCTATGCTTACATAGCTGCTAAAGTGGACACACCCGAAGAAAGAGTCAAGCAGTGCTTGTACTCGTTAGGTCTTCCAATTGTGCAAGGAGCTATTTCCACGATATTGGGAGTAGTTGCCTTATTAGTGGCTCCTTCGTACATTTTCATCACTTTCTTCAAAGTTATCTTCCTCGTCATTTTCATTGCCGCCATGCACGGACTTCTCCTCCTTCCTGTCCTTCTATCTTTATTCGGTCCGGGTTCTTGTAAAAGAATCTGCTCAAATGAAAACTCTTTGGAGATTGTCCAAGAAGATCCTCGAAGAAAAGATAAAGTTGTGCCGTATTCCTTTGTCGTAACACCCGCTGGCTTGGATCCTAAATTGAACCAAGGTATGTAAATCTCCTGTCTCGAAAGTTTGTCAATGGTGGAAAAAATTTAATTTGCGTTAAACATGATTAAACTAAAACTAATTGTGTTGGCAATTATATAACATATATCCAGGAATATTGTTGAAAGTTGAGAATGAAACAAATTTTTATGTTTATTTTAGGAACCAGTGACAAATTACGGCGCGGGGGATACGCTAGCTCCCTTGGTCTTCAAGGTGGGCAATTCGTGAATAGTGGTGCGGTCATACCTCGCGTGAACGGTTTAAAAACAACCAAAGCTACAACTCCTCCGTCGAGAAACAGTTTAGAACGGGATTTGGGGATCGGGACTTCTGGAGAAGATGAGTCGAGTGAGTCGAGCTTGTCAAAGAAGAACAAGCGCTCAGCCCCAGGCAAAATGAGCCACGTGAAAGAACTTTATAACAACGAAGGGTATTTGAGTGACGACGAAGAAGCAATTGTGGTGACCCACCAACCTCGTCGCTCCATTAATAACAATACTCTTAGCACTAGCCACAATAATAGTAGCAGTAGCACGAATAATAATCATAGCAGTAGTAGTCAAAATACTAGTAGTAACCCGCGAAGTCGTAGTACTTCTCTCCCCAAAAACCAACCAAGCTCTATGCCCAGTCACCAGTCATTGGAGTCCCAGCAGCCTCACCCAAATGGCACTGGCACTCTAACCACAAATGGAAATAGTTCGAAAAGAAAAACGTCCTATGTCAGTGAGCTAAAGTTCCCATGACATAGCGATGCATAGTAGGTTAAGTATATTTTACTTTTATTACTCTTAATCTTATTACATAATTAAGTAGGTAACTATAAAAGATAATCATTCATGTTAGATCTATACTACATTGCATAGATTGTCTGTATGGATTTTACTGACCATAAGAATTCCCCTCATGTACATTTTCGTGTTCTCCCGTCCTGACACCCGATTTTTCAAATATTTAATTCCCCATTCAAATCTGCATTGCAACCTAATCACATGCAATCATCTTACATGAATAATTATTATAGCTTCTCTAACAGTTGTATCTTTATTAGACACTTATGATCATTCATTTGAAATCTTAGAGATGTATGTGGTTGAAATTTTTGTTTTAAAAGTTCATTGTGCATTCCAATTGATTGCGTTATTATACAAAGGAAAATCAACTGTTAAAGACTTTTTTAAACTGCAAAATGAAGTTCCAATGAAAATGTGCTCAATGCCACAAACAATACTAACATTAATATTAACAGTAGATAATAAATTACCTGAACCTTACAATACATGTGTACTTACGCTATATTATATAATATATAACTATACTAATACACACAATATGATACCTATATTGTCATGCAAATAGTATACAGACCATGTACATATCATTTTATATGTAGTATAGGTTAAAGTACATGACAGGAAAATAATTTTGTGTATCTAATAATATTATGATAACTAGTGTTATTGCGTAGTGCCATGAACTAAACTACCTGTACTGTAGATGCAATATTAAAATAGCTTTAATTTCTTAACTGAGTAACCCATATCCAAATATTTGTATTAGCTAGTTTTTTTTGCAGTGCATTCTAATGTAATAATGTAAATAAACTCGCAAGTGAATCATGTAGAAACTTCTGCAGAAGTGAAAGTCTGTTGTTGAGTTTGATTTCAGTTTGTGTGTATTTGTATATTAACTTCTGACTGTAAATTGTAAACCATTTATATCTAAAATGCCTACATAGTGATTCATTATTTAGTAAACATACTAGAATATATGAATGCTTCATGTACTAAAATTGTATAAATATTATAGTTCAATGTATACCCGTAATTTGATTTTTAGGTAGTTTCTGAGAAAAATATATATTTGAATGTAAATACTATTTATCATATAAATCTGTATTAATTAATTCTTGGGATCTTCGACTGTGATGTCTTTTGTCTGTCCCTCTATCCTCAACCTCTCTGTATATGTATTTAATTTTTGATGTACCTAAACATTTGATTTGTATTTTCATATATTGAACTGTACTTATTCCACGTTCAAGATATTCATGAAGGAAAATATTATTTTGCGATGTACTTTTGTACTGAATTGTATTGTACCTATTGTATACTATGTAGTATTGTATTTTAACCAATATAACTTTAAGAGAGTCAATGCATTAAATTTTATACGATTGTCTATTTTTAGTGCACTACCAACAAATACATGTAGTAAAAATTAATAGTTATGATTGTGGGCTGTTTTTGCAAACGTTTGTTTTTCATATCGGCCTGCAGGCAATATTGTAACAATTGTTTTGTTGTCAATGATTGTAATGCATACAAATACCTATTACATACATCCACGTATATTAAATTGAGAAAATTAACGAAAATACAATAATTACTTGAAATTCAAAATTACGAAGTTACTTTAAGAAGGTAAATTGTAATTAAAATTCGAAAAAATACAGGCGTGTGGCTAAGTAATCATTTTTAAGCAATAATGCAGTAAAACTATTATACAGTCATTTAGTAAGTACCTACTACTGTATTGTAATAATATACGTAGATATACCTAACTGACTATCCTGTAGGTCAACATGACGTAGTGTTGACCTATATTATATCTATACTAAAGTCTAAATACAACCTTGTAGTGCATGTATTTTATACTAAAACTAATAAAATAGACATTATATATTTAATAGATGATATTTGATGTGAAACCCATGAGTTCATGTGACAAATTGTGAAAATAATAAAGAATGGAAAAATGAGAGCCGAGTTACTACTTTCCCTTCTCATTATGTAAATCATATCAATGAAGGTAATTATTTAATAGTGTTATATGATAGGATTTTACACTACACACTGGTGCATTATTTAGTGAAACTCTTGTTGATTTATTATTGCTCTATTTTTGTTTAACCACTTTCTTCAACCGTATACAATGCACAATGAAAAGTGAAATTACACTTAGGCACTATTTGCCGTAAGGGAGCCATATGAATCTTCATTAGTAGCAGCAACTATATTTAGCAGGACACATCAAAAATGTTAAAAATGTCCCCAGCAGATATTTTCTTTAGATTTCTCCTTTTATCTACTAAAGTACATCTCTTATACGGAGATGTAGAGATTTGCAGCCCCGGAGGCACCCAAGTATTCCAGTTTCGAGCAAAACATTGTCCAGGAGGAGTTCTCTTTAGTGAACCTGTTGATTTCTCGTGTATGCAATCCAGCACTGGAACTGACAAGTAATAATTAGGTTCCAATTATTTTAGAAATTCTTGTAGACTGTTATCCGATAATTTTTGAATATTTATTAGAACTGACTGGAAAGAAGATGCTTGTGCTGATACAGCTTATACTGATAGTTCCACAAAGGTAGCTCCATTGTAAAACCAGTTAAATATGCGTGCTCATATTCATATTAAAAAATTAATGTAATTTAAATAACAGGTTCAACTGATGACAAATTTGGATGATGAAGAGAGTAAGATCATGTTTTTAAATCATGAAAAGAAAAATAATTATCTACTACTATCTAGGAATAGTAATTGTGAATTTCCTTGCAGTAACGGATGAAGAAAGTTGCAGCGGAACTGGAGGAAATAAATGCGACTTCCCTAAATTGGTTGTCTCTGAATTGGTATTGAAGCCTAAAATGAAGGATTCTGCGGAGGAATATGTTCAAACTCCCGATGAAGCTGTGAAGAGTAATGACACTGCTGTAATAGATCAGACAGAACGAATGTTAAAATTTTTACACGGTCTTCTGGAAGATCCTGATGAAGATGGCCCTGCCTTAAGGGTAGTGCAGTTGTTGGCTCTTTCATTTACAATCACACACAGTTACTGCACTGATCCATGGTTGACAAAAGATTTTCGCGAAGAGATTATGAGAGCATTTTTATTCATTTTGCGCGAGTCAGACACAAATCGCATAAAGGATGTTACAGTAAGAGAACACGAAGCAATTTCTGCTGCCCTAACGGCTTGCGGCAAGGATTCCAAGAAAGGAACTAACCCCGACATGAATTTGGAACTCTCAGGATCGGAGTGCCTAACTGCCCCGAAGGTAAATAAGCCTATTTTCAATCTTTCAGAAGCCTCCGGAAATGTATCTATTAATTATTTTCAAAATTGCCATGTAGATCAAAACAGTTAAGTCCGGGCAGAATCCAAGAATAAAGTTCATGAGAAATAGCAAATCATTCCAGCTAAATAAATATGATGTGGTTGTGGATACTACCTGGTCTATGGTTGATTTCGTCCATGGAATGTGCTTTAATAAATTCTCTCCACATTTTAACAGTCACCATTTATACCAACAAGCAATGGAACGTCTGTTTACGGACGAAATTATCTACAGATGGTAATCTTAATGTCTTAATTCATTTCCCTTAAATTGCTTCAAACATTTCCATGCAAAATTATTGAGAACATTAAATAGTGCGTTTAATCGAAATTGTTGCGAATGATATTTTAAATGCGTTCTAGGTCCAGACCTACAGTTTTGAATACGAACGATGCTTGGGATTCAGTCTTCTTGGGAAATGTAAGAACAAATATAAGAAATATTGAAGCCTGTATTCAAGGGGCATATCAAGGAAAACCATATCTTCATCGTTTGGAAAGGATTTTAGATGTACAACAAGGTCGAACGAAGTAAGTATTTTTTTTCTCAATTCGAGTCTTCCTCTCAGTTAACAAGTGAAAAAATGTTATTTCGCAATTTCTTTTCGTATTGCTTGACCTAATGCAATTCTAATTCTAAATTGGGATTTAATTATTCTTAGGAGAAGTCTGAGCGATGCTAATGATTTGGATGGCGCTGGTTGGTGTTTTAAAGACGAATCTGAAAGGATGACAGCATTAGCTGAATTATGTCCAAATAGTACGGATACTGGCAATGGACCATGAATCTTATGATTGTTCTTTTCCCTATTTGTTATGTTATCTGTTGAATTATTTTACTGTCTTGAGGGCAACTTCATTTCGAAGCAGTCAATAAAAATTAATATTATGTTGTAAATGTATAATATTATTAAGAAAATTATTAAGGCATCTGCAATATATTAAAATACTTTGAAGGAATTTACTAAAACCAACAATTGTTTTTGTTTTCTTTCGTATAATTCCGTGTCCTGGAAATAATATCAGGTTGATAAATACTGTGGAAATATTTGTCAAACAGAATGTCATCATAACTCATATAATTTTTGCTTATTTTTTGCATAATGTCATATCGTAGTAATCGTGTAGGCTGTATAATAAGCAGTGAGTGAGCAGATACATGTACATGTACGCACTCAACGTGCATTCACATCACAATACTGAGATAATTTTTCTCTACGCTGAATGATAAATGAACTGACATTTCCATCAAGGAGGAAAATACTACCTTATCTTATCAATATTCAACTCTAACATGTTTGTATTTGTACGGACTTTGATTATGTCAATTTAGTTTAATCAACAAGATCACACATGCTATGCATAGGGATGTAAGGCCAAAATTATTGCATCCTTTTCTACTTGCACTATAATGGAGAAGAGATTTAAATTGACAGAGAGTTAATTCAATTTTCTATCAATTAAAAACATCGATTAAAATCAAATCAAATGCTCTCAAAACAAAAAACCAATGTTATTATGGGCAGTTAAAAACGACTGTAATTAAATATTTACACTGTGACAGATAAAATCCTCAATTTAAGAATCAATGCAAATAAAACAATATACTTGGGCTGTTTGTTTTACTTCGAAATGCCATTTACTCTATCTGCATCTTCTGCGCAGTAGATTTTGGTGCATGATTCTCCTACAGACCTATCCACTGAAGTGTGATGATCACTGATATAGCTATGCCATTTTCAACAAGTTTTGTATGCAGATATATATAAAGTGGTAAGGGAAAGGAAAACCTTTTAATATTCGTCACTCGTCGTACCAAAAGGAATTTACATTATACTCTTCATTGTCAATACACTTAATTATTATTCCATTCCTAGTAAAACACAATTTAAGTCTAGCATAGTAACTTCCATTAAAAACAATTTTTTTATCACAGATTTGAATTAAGTGAGCTTAATCGTGCACCACTTTTTCATTCCACTTAAATGTACTCACATTTTTACTATACTCTCCACTATTACATATTGGTATCTGCAAACGTCAGTCTCGTGATTATTCACTCATAATCTGCCTACGTCGTCGCATCGTCGTCTCTATTTTAAGTACATAGTATACCTTTCTCCATACTTCATGTTTAAATTCCCTCATAAAATTAATTTTACTCCACTAAGAACACTAGTCAAAGCCCGGTTTTCATTAGCAGGTTCTTGACACTTGTTGTCTGTCGTAAATTATTATATTTGACTCAGCAGTTTTTAGCATTGAAGTGTTTTTTTTTGTAGTGCTATACACTTAACACTTAATAGAGATAGTAAATGAAACATTGTAACGGAAAACTTGTTCACTGTTATTTATTCACTAATTATTTATTAAGCATCAGATATTATTAAAGGATTGATGTAACTGTATTTTCTCAGCATATAATCATATAATTTTTGTGGAAGAAGATTCAGCTAAATTATAGAAAAACGTGTGTTTAAAGAATTAAGGTGTGTGCAAGTAAACAATTAGAAGTTGTCATCAGTGTTTCCATTTGTAAAGCAGAGATACCAAAAGTATCGAGATCATCTACACATTGATGGGTAAATATCGGACTAACCCCCAAAAAAGTTCTGATCTGCTCTCTACACGAAATGCGCAGTATCACAACCAAATCAAAGCTCGTAAAAAACGGCACTACATTCTTTCCATTTATGCATTGGCTTTCGCCTTAATTTATTCGGCCAATTTATTTTCAACGACCTCGGCACAAGAAATAACAACAAAGGATCCTCCTCCAAATGCTCTTACTCCGGAAGAAATTAAATTCTTTTTCCTCCACATACCAAGTGTTCAGGATCACCGACTAAATTGCACAAGACCAAGTATCGATGATTTTCCAACTGATCTGTTTACTGAAGAACAACGAGACAATGGAGCAATCGTCTTACACTTCCTTGTTTCCATCTACATCTTTTATGCCTTGTTGTTGGTCTGCGATGAATATTTTGTACCATCCATCGAATCCATTTGCCGCGGTTGGAAAAGAAAATTTAATTGAAAATTTGCGTTACGCATTCACGATTTTCTTGCTATAATCTTTCAACATTTTCTTTGTAGAGCTCCGAGTTTCAAGCGATGTCGCTGGGGCTTCATTTATGGCCATTTCAACAAGCGGTTGGTTTTTTATCATTTGTTAAAATTATTCCTCTAAAGAAATTCAACAGGTCGATGAGAAAATAGCAAAATATGTACAGCTGCAAAAACTGAAAATGCCATTATGGCAAATAGCTAATGGCAAACAAATTGCAAAATCAAAAAACGAATGCATTTCTTTCTCTGAATCATGATGAACAGAGTTTTACTTTAGTGTTATAAAAATATAAGTATTTTTAAAATGATGGTTTTACTAATTTCATGCTCTATTATCAATCGGATGCCTGCTACCCATTCCCTTTGAAATATGCATAGCTCCCGAGTAAGTAACCTATTTCATGAAATAGAGTAGCAGTCTGTGATTTAGTATTCATATTTGTATTTCAATGCATTTACTTCTTTACTTGTTTTGTGTGTGAAATGTTTTAATTTAAAAATAGTAATAACTGTAACTCGTGTTTTTAGATTGTTCACCAATGTAGTGGGGACCTTTGTGACGAAAGGTGATATAGGATTGGGAACTATTGGTAAAGCAATTCATGACAATGTAAAAAATGAGTATACAGTTATTGATTGACATTGATGTACATTTAATTGACATGGATGTATATTTAATGAATTATAGTGGGAAGTGCAGTATTCAACATACTTGCTGTAGGAGCATGTTGTGGAATCGGTGCTGGAATTGCCCGTCATACAATGAAAGGACCCGACGGAAGAATTGTAAAGAAATGCTTCATAAAAATTGTATGGCTTATGTCGCAATATATTTTATGAATTATGACAATTCTGTAGGGAGTTCCATTGGAATGGTATCCATTGACTAGAGATTGCATTTTCTATCTGCTCTCTGTGGCCTTGCTCGTGTTTACTCTGTCGAATGGTAGAATATACTGGAGTGAAGCGATTGCAATGATTGCATTGTACTTGGTGTACATTCTTGGTATGGTTTCATCTTTTTTCCATGAAAAAATGCCCATAATAGACCAAAAAATATTGAGTTATGGATTAAATAAAATGTATTTTTCAAAAAGCCATGTGCAATAATGCAAAAATGAAAAAATTCTCTGAAGCTGTGGTATATCGATGTCAATCCTGCTTTTCTTCAAATCAGAACAACAATATATATCGCAAAGTTTCAATTGTTGTGGAAAAAATTCAATCAACGGAAAAAACTCCTTTGCTCCTTACCCGTAAACTTTTCATAACAAACGTATAGCTGATTCCTAACAATGTAAAAAAACGTGTAAAATGAATTGACTGAATTCCATTACCAGAAAACGAAAAGGGACAAATCAGTCGGGCTCACATTGACGGTAGCTCTGACTCCAGTGGGTCAAGCAGCAACCTAAGAGAATATGAATTGTCTGCGGAAGCTTTGGACGAAGTCCTTATAACAAGTGCTCTTATTCGATCAAATTCTTTCTCAAAACAAAAGCAAGGTACAATGTGATAATTAGCAATGTAAATAACATCTTACCCAGTATGGTAGATTGGGAATTTCGGAAATGTTATGAAGCTTAATATTTTTTGTCAAAAGAACCCTGGACAATTTGCAACTACCCAAGAGATGATGACTGGAAAATGAAATTAGAGTGGATAATAAGCTGGCCGATTCGATTACTGTTTACATTGACTATTCCTGACTGCAGACGATTCGCTTTCAAAAAGTGGTACTCAGTGACGTTATTAACATGTGTAATTTGGATTGCCCTATTAAGGTAGACATATTATTGATGAGAATGTAGGTTACAGAAGTACAATCTAAATCAAAATCAATCTATAAAATGTAACCTTAGATTTTTATTTTATGATTCCATAAAAATTTCTGGACTGTAATTGACACAAAAGTTACATTGTAAGCTGGATGATGACTATTATCGGTATGAACCGTTTCATTGAATGTTTTTGAAAAAAGTATTAATAAGAGTACTAAATTAACAAATAAGAATTTACGATGTATTATTATTCACAGGCCATACTTTGGGAATCCCGGATTCGGTGACCGGATTGACGTAATTCGTTAAAACAATTCATTATTGGTTTAATTTAGCATCTGAAGGATTACTACAATTACCATAACTTTGCATTGAATTAGGTTTCTTGCTGCTGGAACAAGTATTCCGGAAGTCATTTCATCAATTATTGTAGCTCGTCAAGGTACACTACGAATCTCTATTTGATATTCGCAATAATTTGATAAATTGTCTATATCATGTATGTATATTGTATAATGTATGTTTATTGTAAATATTATTTTAAAACTGCAATTCTAGGACTCGGCTCAATGGCTCTGAGTAATTCAATCGGATCGAACACATTCGATGTTTTATTTTGTTTGGGATTTCCTTGGCTGATACAAACATTGATTATTTCCAATCAAGAGGTCAACTACATTGAAATACATTCAGGAGGCTTGGAATATTCTGCACTGCTGCTCATTGCTTCATTGGTGGCTCTGTACATTGCAATTGCAGCAAATGGATTTCTCCTTGATCGAAAAGTTGGATTTATTTCCCTTTTCATGTACATCATTTTTGTGACGCTAGCTATCCTTTTGGAAATGAACGTCTTCTTCCAGGTTAATTTACCTGTTTGCGGCTATTGAATACATAAAACCAACATTTATGTTACATGTATCATCATTTTCTGAAAATTGAAGAGTATACAAAAGTGTATACACTGTCGAAAAAAATACTATGGATTAA